>JAUJYP020000292.1:0-98329 GCA_030674075.2 Linum usitatissimum | reverse complement strand
ACATGAAAATATCAAGACGTTGAAACAAGCCAGCATGTTAGGCATGTTAGAAATGGCTAAAGAGTGATGTTTCATCATGCTAAACCACGTAAATAATGGTCAAATATATTTGAAACATGAAAGTATAAAGACATTCAAACTGGCTAATATTCGACATTCATGTTAAAAATGGCTAAAGTGTGATGTTTTATCATGCTAAACCCTGTAAATAATGGTCAAATATATTTTGAAACTCAATTTTACTCGATATTGGTTTAGAGTGTTAAGAAATATTTTTAAACTTCACTTGGATATTATTTGAAGGGCTTAACATGGTGAAACCTCAATTTTTAACCATTCCAAACATACACGTCAAATATTAGCCTTTCTATAAAATTCAATTAATCACCTCAAAATTTGTTGATTTCTAAAGGGGTTAACCCTTAAAAAATCAAAAAAAAAACTAAACACTAATATCACTTCATTTAGAAATGGCTAAAGAGTGATGTTTCATCATGCTAAACCCTGTAAATAATGGTCAAATATATTTGAAACTCAATTTTACTCGATATTGGTTTAGAGTGTTAAGAAATATTTTTTAACTTCACTTGGATATTATTTGAAGGGCTTAACATGGTGAAACCTCAATTTTTAACCATTCCAAACATACACGTCAAATATTAGCCTTTTTATAAAATTCAATTGTCACCTCCAAAATTTGTTGATTTCTAAAGGGGTTAACCAATGGAAATGAAACATTTTCACATGAAAGTATAAAGACTTTCAAACTGGCTAATAATCGACATTCATGTTAAAAATGTATAAAGAGTGATGTTTCATCATGCTAAACCCTGTAAATCATGGTCAAATGTATTTGAAACTCAATTATACTCGATATTGGTTTAGAGTGATAAGAAATATTTTTAAACTTCACTTGGATATTATTTGAAGGGCTTAACATGGTGAAACCTCAATTTTTAACCATTCCAAACATACACGTCAAATATTAGCCTTTCTATAAAATTCAATTAATCTCCTCAAAATTTGTTGATTTCTAAAGGGGTTAACCATTGGAAATGAACCATTTTGACATGAAAATATCAAGACTTTGAAACAAGCTAATATTCGATATTCATGTTAGAAATGGCTAAAGTGTGATGTTTCATCATGCTAAACCCCGTAAATAATGGTCAAATATATTTGAAACTCAATTTTACTCGATATTGGTTTAGAGTGTTAAGAAATATTTTTTAACTTCACTTGGATATTATTCGAAGGGCTTAACATGGTGAAACCTCAATTTTTAACCATTCCAAACATACACGTCAAATATTAGCCTTTTTATAAAATTCAATTGTCACCTCAAAATTTGTTGATTTCTAAAGGGGTTAACCAATGGAAATGAAACATTTTGACATGAAAGTATAAAGACTTTCAAACTGGCTAATAATCGACATTCATGTTAAAAATGTATAAAGAGTGATGTTTCATCATGCTAAACCCTGTAAATCATGGTCAAATGTATTTGAAACTCAATTATACTCGATATTGGTTTAGAGTGATAAGAAATATTTTTAAACTTCACTTGGATATTATTTGAAGGGCTTAACATGGTGAAACCTCAATTTTTAACCATTCCAAACATACATGTCAAATATTAGCCTTTCTATAAAATTCAATTAATCTCCTCAAAATTTGTTGATTTCTAAAGGGGTTAACCATTGGAAATGAACCATTTTGACATGAAAATATCAAGACTTTGAAACAAGCTAATATTCGATATTCATGTTAGAAATGGCTAAAGAGTGATGTTTCATCATGCTAAACCCCGTAAATAATGGTCAAATATATTTGAAACTCAATTTTACTCGATATTGGTTTAGAGTGTTAAGAAATATTTTTTAACTTCACTTGGATATTATTTGAAGGGCTTAACATGGTGAAACCTCAATTTTTAACCATTCCAAACATACACGTCAAATATTAGCCTTTTTATAAAATTCAATTAATCACCTCAAAATTTGTTGATTTCTAAAGGGGTTAACCAATGGAAATGAAACATTTTGACATGAAAGTATAAAGACTTTCAAACTAGCTAATAATCGACATTCATGTTAAAAATGTATAAAGAGTGATGTTTCATCATGCTAAACCCTGTAAATCATGGTCAAATGTATTTGAAACTCAATTATACTCGATATTGGTTTAGAGTGATAAGAAATATTTTTAAACTTCACTTGGATATTATTTGAAGGGCTTAACATGGTGAAACCTCAATTTTTAACCATTCCAAACATACATGTCAAATATTAGCCTTTCTATAAAATTCAATTAATCTCCTCAAAATTTGTTGATTTCTAAAGGGGTTAACCATTGGAAATGAACCATTTTGACATGAAAATATCAAGACTTTGAAACAAGCTAATATTCGATATTCATGTTAGAAATGGCTAAAGTGTGATGTTTCATCATGCTAAACCCTGTAAATAATGGTCAAATATATTTGAAACTCAATTTTACTCGATATTGGTTTAGAGTGTTAAGAAATATTTTTTAACTTCACTTGGATATTATTTGAAGGGCTTAACATGGTGAAACCTCAATTTTTAACCATTCCAAACATACACGTCAAATATTAGCCTTTTTATAAAATTCAATTGTCACCTCCAAAATTTGTTGATTTCTAAAGGGGTTAACCAATGGAAATGAAACATTTTCACATGAAAGTATAAAGACTTTCAAACTGGCTAATAATCGACATTCATGTTAAAAATGTATAAAGAGTGATGTTTCATCATGCTAAACCCTGTAAATCATGGTCAAATGTATTTGAAACTCAATTATACTCGATATTGGTTTAGAGTGATAAGAAATATTTTTAAACTTCACTTGGATATTATTTGAAGGGCTTAACATGGTGAAACCTCAATTTTTAACCATTCCAAACATACATGTCAAATATTAGCCTTTCTATAAAATTCAATTAATCTCCTCAAAATTTGTTGATTTCTAAAGGGGTTAACCATTGGAAATGAACCATTTTGACATGAAAATATCAAGACTTTGAAACAAGCTAATATTCGATATTCATGTTAGAAATGGCTAAAGAGTGATGTTTCATCATGCTAAACCCCGTAAATAATGGTCAAATATATTTGAAACTCAATTTTACTCGATATTGGTTTAGAGTGTTAAGAAATATTTTTTAACTTCACTTGGATATTATTTGAAGGGCTTAACATGGTGAAACCTCAATTTTTAACCATTCCAAACATACACGTCAAATATTAGCCTTTCTATAAAATTCAATTAATCACCTCAAAATTTGTTGATTTCTAAAGGGGTTAACCATTGGAAATGAAACATTTTGACATGAAAAAAAAAAAAATTTGAAACAAGTTAATATTCGACCGACATGTTAGAAATGGCTAAAGAGTGATGTTTCATCATGCTAAACCCCGTAAATAATGGTCAAATATATTTGAAACTCAATTTTACTCGATATTGGTTTAGAGTGTTAAGAAATATTTTTTAACTTCACTTGGATATTATTTGAAGGGCTTAACATGGTGAAACCTCAATTTTTAACCATTCCAAACATACACGTCAAATATTAGCCTTTCTATAAAATTCAATTAATCGCCTCCAAAATTTGTTGATTTCTAAAGGGGTTAACCAATGGAAATGAACCATTTTGACATGAAAATATCAAGACTTTGAAACAAGCTAATATTCGACATTCATGTTAGAAATGGCTAAAGAGTGATGTTTCATCATGCTAAACCCTGTAAATAATGGTCAAATATATTTGAAACTCAATTTTACTCGATATTGGTTTAGAGTGATAAGAAATATTTTTAAACTTCACTTGGATATTATTTGAAGGGCTTAACATGGTGAAACCTCAATTTTTAACCATTCCAAACATACACGTCAAATATTAGCCTTTCTATAAAATTCAATTAATCACCTCAAAATTTGTTGATTTCTAAAGGAGTTAACCAATGCAAATGAACCATTTTGACATGAAAATATCAAGACGTTGAAACAAGCTAATATTCTACCGGCATGTTAGAAATGGCTAAAGTGTGATGTTTCATCCTGCTAAACCACGTAAATAATGGTCAAAATATATTTGAAACTCAATTTTACTCGATATTTGTTTAGAGTGGTAAGAATATTTTTTAACCGCTCTTGGATACTTTCTGGGGTTTTAACATGGTGAAACCCTCAATTTTAACCATTCCAAACATACATGTCAAATATTGAATAATGGTCGAATATATTTGAAACTCCATTTTACTTTCGATATTTTTAGAGTGTTAAGAAATATTTTAAAACTTCACTTGGATATTATTCGAAGGACCTAACATGGTGAAACCTTAATTTTTAACCATTTCCAACATACACGTCAAATATTATCCTGTCTATAAAATTCAATTAATCACCTCAAAATTTTTGATTTCTAAAGGAGTTCACCGAGTGGAAATGAACCATTTTGACATGAAAATATCAAGACGTAGAAACAAGCTAATATTCGACCGGCATGTTAGAAATGGCTAAAGAGTGATGTTTCATCATGCTAAACCCTGTAAATAATGGTCAAATATATTTGAAACTCAATTTTACTCAATATTGGTTTAGAGTGTTAAGAAATATTTTTAACTTCTCTTGGATATTATTTGAAGGGCTTAACATGGTGAAACCTCAATTCACAACCATTCCGAACATACATGTCAAATATTAGCCTTTTTATACAAATTCAATTAATCACCTCTCGAAATTTGTTGGTTTCGAGAATTTAACCGAGTGGAAATGAACCATTTTGACATGAAAATATCAAGACGTTGAAACAAGCTAATGAGCCCAAAAAACATGTTAGAAATGGCTAAAGTGCAATGGCTGCATCATGCCTAAACCACCTTAAATAATGGTTCAAATATATTTGAAACTCAATTTTACTCGATATTGGTTTAAAGTGTTAGTAAATATTTTTTAACTTCTCTTGGATATTATTTGAAGGGCTTAACATGGTGAAACCTCAATTTTTAACCATTCCAAACATACATGTCAAATATTAGCCTTTCTATAAAATTCAATTAATCACTCTAAATTTGTTGATTTCTAAAGGGGTTAACCATTGGAAATGAACCATTTTGACATGAAAATATCAAGACTTTGAAACAAGCTAATATTCGATATTCATGTTACAAATGGCTAAAGTGTGATGTTTCATCATGCTAAACCTTGTAAATAATGGTCAAATATATTTGAAACTCAATTTTACTCGATATTGGTTTAAAGTAAAAGTAAATATTTTTTAACTTCACTGATATTATTTGAAGGGAGCTTAACATGGTGAAACCTCAATTTTTAACCATTCCAAACATACACGTCAAATATTAGCCTTTTTATAAAATTCAATTAATCACCTCAAAATTTGTTGATTTCTAAAGGGGTTAACCAATGGAAATGAACCATTTTGACATGAAAATATAAAGACTTTCAAACAAGCTAATAATCGACATTCATGTTAAAAATGTATAAAGAGTGATGTTTCATCATGCTAAACCCTGTAAATAATGGTCAAATGTATTTGAAACTCAATTTTACTCGATATTGGTTTAGAGTGATAAGAAATATTTTTTAACTTCACTTGGATATTATTTGAAGGGCTTAACATGGTGAAACCTCAATTTTTAACCATTCCAAACATACACGTCAAATATTAGCCTTTCTATCAAATTCAATTAATCACCTCAAAATTTGTTGGTTTCTAAAGGAGTTAACCAAGTGGAAATGAACCATTTTGACATGAAAATATCAAGACGTTGAAACAAGCTAATATTCGACCGGCATGTTAGAAATGGCTAAAGAGTGATGTTTCATCATGCTAAACCCCGTAAATAATGGTCAAATATATTTGAAACTCAATTTTACTCGATATTGGTTTAGAGTGTTAAGAAATATTTTTTAACTTCTCTTGGATATTATTTGAAGGGCTTAACATGGTGAAACCTCAATTTTTAACCATTCCAAACATACACGTCAAATATTAGCCTTTCTATCAAATTCAATTAATCACCTCAAAATTTGTTGGTTTCTAAAGGGGTTAACCAATGGAAATGAACCATTTTGACATGAAAATATCAAGACTTTCAAACTGGCTAATAATCGACATTCATGTTAAAAATGTATAAAGAGTGATGTTTCATCATGCTAAACCCTGTAAATCATGGTCAAATGTATTTGAAACTCAATTTTACTCAATATTGCTTTAGAGTGATAAGAAATATTTTTTAACTTCACTTGGATATTATTTGAAGGGCTTAACATGGTGAAACCTCAATTTTTAACCATTCCAAACATACACGTCAAATATTAGCCTTTCTATCAAATTCAATTAATCACCTCAAAATTTGTTGGTTTCTAAAGGAGTTAACCAAGTGGAAATGAACCATTTTGACATGAAAATATCAAGACGTTGAAACAAGCTAATATTCGACCGGCATGTTAGAAATGGCTAAAGAGTGATGTTTCATCATGCTAAACCCCGTAAATAATGGTCAAATATATTTGAAACTCAATTTTACTCGATATTGGTTTAGAGTGTTAAGAAATATTTTTTAACTTCTCTTGGATATTATTTGAAGGGCTTAACATGGTGAAACCTCAATTTTTAACCATTCCAAACATACACGTCAAATATTAGCCTTTCTATCAAATTCAATTAATCACCTCAAAATTTGTTGGTTTCTAAAGGAGTTAACCAAGTGGAAATGAACCATTTTGACATGAAAATATCAAGACGTTGAAACAAGCTAATATTCGACCGGCATGTTAGAAATGGCTAAAGAGTGATGTTTCATCATGCTAAACCCTGTAAATAATGGTCAAATATATTTGAAACTCAATTTTACTCGATATTGGTTTAGAGTGTTAAGAAATATTTTTTAACTTCTCTTGGATATTATTTGAAGGGCTTAACATGGTGAAACCTCAATTTTTAACCATTCCAAACATACACGTCAAATATTAGCCTTTCTATCAAATTCAATTAATCACCTCAAAATTTGTTGATTTCTAAAGGAGTTAACCAATGGAAATGAACCATTTTGACATGAAAATATCAAGACGTTGAAACAAGCTAATATTCGACATTCATGTTAGAAATGTATAAAGAGTGATGTTTCATCATGCTAAACCCTGTAAATAATGGTCAAATATATTTGAAACTCAATTTTACTCAATATTGCTTTAGAGTGATAAGAAATATTTTTTAACTTCACTTGGATATTATTTGAAGGGCTTAACATGGTGAAACCTCAATTTTTAACCATTCCAAACATACACGTCAAATATTAGCCTTTCTATCAAATTCAATTAATCACCTCAAAATTTGTTGGTTTCTAAAGGAGTTAACCAAGTGGAAATGAACCATTTTGACATGAAAATATCAAGACGTTGAAACAAGCTAATATTCGACCGGCATGTTAGAAATGGCTAAAGAGTGATGTTTCATCATGCTAAACCCCGTAAATAATGGTCAAATATATTTGAAACTCAATTTTACTCGATATTGGTTTAGAGTGTTAAGAAATATTTTTTAACTTCTCTTGGATATTATTTGAAGGGCTTAACATGGTGAAACCTCAATTTTTAACCATTCCAAACATACACGTCAAATATTAGCCTTTCTATCAAATTCAATTAATCACCTCAAAATTTGTTGGTTTCTAAAGGAGTTAACCAAGTGGAAATGAACCATTTTGACATGAAAATATCAAGACGTTGAAACAAGCTAATATTCGACCGGCATGTTAGAAATGGCTAAAGAGTGATGTTTCATCATGCTAAACCCTGTAAATAATGGTCAAATATATTTGAAACTCAATTTTACTCGATATTGGTTTAGAGTGTTAAGAAATATTTTTTAACTTCTCTTGGATATTATTTGAAGGGCTTAACATGGTGAAACCTCAATTTTTAACCATTCCAAACATACACGTCAAATATTAGCCTTTCTATCAAATTCAATTAATCACCTCAAAATTTGTTGGTTTCTAAAGGAGTTAACCAAGTGGAAATGAACCATTTTGACATGAAAATATCAAGACGTTGAAACAAGCTAATATTCGACCGGCATGTTAGAAATGGCTAAAGAGTGATGTTTCATCATGCTAAACCCCGTAAATAATGGTCAAATATATTTGAAACTCAATTTTACTCGATATTGGTTTAGAGTGTTAAGAAATATTTTTTAACTTCTCTTGGATATTATTTGAAGGGCTTAACATGGTGAAACCTCAATTTTTAACCATTCCAAACATACACGTCAAATATTAGCCTTTCTATCAAATTCAATTAATCACCTCAAAATTTGTTGATTTCTAAAGGAGTTAACCAAGTGGAAATGAACCATTTTGACATGAAAATATCAAGACGTTGAAACAAGCTAATATTCGACCGGCATGTTAGAAATGGCTAAAGAGTGATGTTTCATCATGCTAAACCCTGTAAATAATGGTCAAATATATTTGAAACTCAATTTTACTCGATATTGGTTTAGAGTGTTAAGAAATATTTTTTAACTTCTCTTGGATATTATTTGAAGGGCTTAACATGGTGAAACCTCAATTTTTAACCATTCCAAACATACACGTCAAATATTAGCCTTTCTATCAAATTCAATTAATCACCTCAAAATTTGTTGATTTCTAAAGGAGTTAACCAAGTGGAAATGAACCATTTTGACATGAAAATATCAAGACGTTGAAACAAGCTAATATTCGACATTCATGTTAGAAATGGCTAAAGAGTGATGTTTCATCATGCTAAACCCTGTAAATAATGGTCAAATATATTTGAAACTCAATTTTACTCGATATTGGTTTAGAGTGTTAAGAAATATTTTTTAACTTCTCTTGGATATTATTTGAAGGGCTTAACATGGTGAAACCTCAATTTTTAACCATTCCAAACATACACGTCAAATATTAGCCTTTCTATCAAATTCAATTAATCACCTCAAAATTTGTTGATTTCTAAAGGAGTTAACCAATGGAAATGAACCATTTTGACATGAAAATATCAAGACGTTGAAACAAGCTAATATTCGACATTCATGTTAGAAATGGCTAAAGAGTGATGTTTCATCATGCTAAACCCTGTAAATAATGGTCAAATATATTTGAAACTCAATTTTACTCGATATTGGTTTAGAGTGTTAAGAAATATTTTTTAACTTCACTTGGATATTATTTGAAGGGCTTAACATGGTGAAACCTCAATTTTTAACCATTCCAAACATACACGTCAAATATTAGCCTTTCTATCAAATTCAATTAATCACCTCAAAATTTGTTGGTTTCTAAAGGAGTTAACCAAGTGGAAATGAACCATTTTGACATGAAAATATCAAGACGTTGAAACAAGCTAATATTCGACCGGCATGTTAGAAATGGCTAAAGAGTGATGTTTCATCATGCTAAACCCTGTAAATAATGGTCAAATATATTTGAAACTCAATTTTACTCGATATTGGTTTAGAGTGTTAAGAAATATTTTTTAACTTCTCTTGGATATTATTTGAAGGGCTTAACATGGTGAAACCTCAATTTTTAACCATTCCAAACATACACGTCAAATATTAGCCTTTCTATCAAATTCAATTAATCATTCCTCAAAATTTGCCGATTTCTAAAGTAGCTTAACTGCAGTGGAAATGAACCATTTTGACATGAAAATATCAAGACTACTAAACAAGCTAATATTCGACCGTCATGTTAGAAATGGCTATAAAGAGTGACGTTTCATCATGCTAAACCCAGTAAATAATGGTCAAATATATTTGAAACTCAATTTTACTCGATATTGGTTTAGAGTGATAAGAAATATTTTAAAACATCACTTGGATATTATTTGAAGGGCTTAACATGGTGAAACCTTAATTTTTAACCATTCCAAACATACACGTCAAATATTAGCCTTTCTATCAAATTCAATTAATCACCTCAAAATTTGTTGGTTTCTAAAGGAGTTAACCAAGTGGAAATGAACCATTTTGACATGAAAATATCAAGACGTTGAAACAAGCTAATATTCGACCGGCATGTTAGAAATGGCTAAAGAGTGATGTTTCATCATGCTAAACCCCGTAAATAATGGTCAAATATATTTGAAACTCAATTTTACTCGATATTGGTTTAGAGTGTTAAGAAATATTTTTTAACTTCTCTTGGATATTATTTGAAGGGCTTAACATGGTGAAACCTCAATTTTTAACCATTCCAAACATACACGTCAAATATTAGCCTTTCTATCAAATTCAATTAATCACCTCAAAATTTGTTGGTTTCTAAAGGAGTTAACCAAGTGGAAATGAACCATTTTGACATGAAAATATCAAGACGTTGAAACAAGCTAATATTCGACCGGCATGTTAGAAATGGCTAAAGAGTGATGTTTCATCATGCTAAACCCTGTAAATAATGGTCAAATATATTTGAAACTCAATTTTACTCGATATTGGTTTAGAGTGTTAAGAAATATTTTTTAACTTCTCTTGGATATTATTTGAAGGGCTTAACATGGTGAAACCTCAATTTTTAACCATTCCAAACATACACGTCAAATATTAGCCTTTCTATCAAATTCAATTAATCACCTCAAAATTTGTTGGTTTCTAAAGGAGTTAACCAAGTGGAAATGAACCATTTTGACATGAAAATATCAAGACGTTGAAACAAGCTAATATTCGACCGGCATGTTAGAAATGGCTAAAGAGTGATGTTTCATCATGCTAAACCCCGTAAATAATGGTCAAATATATTTGAAACTCAATTTTACTCGATATTGGTTTAGAGTGTTAAGAAATATTTTTTAACTTCTCTTGGATATTATTTGAAGGGCTTAACATGGTGAAACCTCAATTTTTAACCATTCCAAACATACACGTCAAATATTAGCCTTTCTATCAAATTCAATTAATCACCTCAAAATTTGTTGGTTTCTAAAGGAGTTAACCAAGTGGAAATGAACCATTTTGACATGAAAATATCAAGACGTTGAAACAAGCTAATATTCGACCGGCATGTTAGAAATGGCTAAAGAGTGATGTTTCATCATGCTAAACCCCGTAAATAATGGTCAAATATATTTGAAACTCAATTTTACTCGATATTGGTTTAGAGTGTTAAGAAATATTTTTTAACTTCTCTTGGATATTATTTGAAGGGCTTAACATGGTGAAACCTCAATTTTTAACCATTCCAAACATACACGTCAAATATTAGCCTTTCTATCAAATTCAATTAATCACCTCAAAATTTGTTGGTTTCTAAAGGAGTTAACCAAGTGGAAATGAACCATTTTGACATGAAAATATCAAGACGTTGAAACAAGCTAATATTCGACCGGCATGTTAGAAATGGCTAAAGAGTGATGTTTCATCATGTTAAACCCTGTAAATAATGGTCAAATATATTTGAAACTCAATTTTACTCGATATTGGTTTAGAGTGTTAAGAAATATTTTTTAACTTCTCTTGGATATTATTTTGAAGTGCTTAACATGGTGAAACCTCAATTTTTAACCATTCCAAACATACACGTCAAATATTAGCCTTTCTTATCAAATTCAATTAATCACCTCAAAATTTGTTGGTTTCTAAAGGAGTTAACCAAGTGGAAATGAACCATTTTGACATGAAAATATCAAGACGTTGAAACAAGCTAATATTCAACCAGCATGTTAGAAATGTATAAAGAGTGATGTTTAATCATGCTAAACCTTGTAAATCATGGTCAAATGTATTTGAAACTCAATTATACTCGATATTGGTTTAGAGTGATAAGAAATATTTTAAAACTTCACTTGGATATTATTTGAAGGGCTTAACATGGTGAAACCTCAATTTTTAACCATTCCAAACATACACGTCAAATATTAGCCTTTCTATCAAATTCAATTAATCACCTCAAAATTTGTTGGTTTCTAAAGGAGTTAACCAAGTGGAAATGAACCATTTTGACATGAAAATATCAAGACGTTGAAACAAGCTAATATTCGACCGGCATGTTAGAAATGGCTAAAGAGTGATGTTTCATCATGCTAAACCCTGTAAATAATGGTCAAATATATTTGAATCTCAATTTTACTCGATATTGGTTTAGAGTGTTAAGAAATATTTTTTAACTTCTCTTGGATATTATTTGAAGGGCTTAACATGGTGAAACCTCAATTTTTAACCATTCCAAACATACACGTCAAATATTAGCCTTTCTATCAAATTCAATTAATCACCTTACAATTTGTTGGTTTCTAAAGGAGTTAACCAAGTGGAAATGAACCATTTTGACATGAAAATATCAAGATGTTGAAACAAGCTAATATTCGACCGGCATGTTAGAAATGGCTAAAGAGTGATGTTTCATCATGCTAAACCTTCTAAATAATGGTCAAATATATTTGAAACTCAATTTTACTCGATATTGGTTTAGAGTGTTAAGAAATATTTTTTAACTTCTCTTGGATATTATTTGAAGGGCTTAACATGGTGAAACCTCAATTTTTAACCATTCCAAACATACACGTCAAATATTAGCCTTTCTATCAAATTCAATTAATCACCTCAAAATTTGTTGGTTTCTAAAGGAGTTAACCAAGTGGAAATGAACCATTTTGACATGAAAATATCAAGACGTTGAAACAAGCTAATATTCGACCGGCATGTTAGAAATGGCTAAAGAGTGATGTTTCATCATGCTAAACCTTGTAAATAATGGTCAAATATATTTGAAACTCAATTTTACTCGATATTGGTTTAGAGTGTTAAGAAATATTTTATAACTTCACTTGGATATTATTTGAAGGGCTTAACATGGTGAAACCTCAATTTTTAACCATTCCAAACATACACGTCAAATATTAGCCTTTCTATCAAATTCAATTAATCACCTCAAAATTTGTTGGTTTCTAAAGGAGTTAACCAAGTGGAAATGAACCATTTTGACATGAAAATATCAAGACGTTGAAACAAGCTAATATTCGACCGGCATGTTAGAAATGGCTAAAGAGTGATGTTTCATCATGCTAAACCTCGTAAATAATGGTCAAATATATTTGAAACTCAATTTTACTCGATATTGGTTTAGAGTGTTAAGAAATATTTTAAAACTTCACTTGGATATTATTTGAAGGGCTTAACATGGTGAAACCTCAATTTTTAACCATTCCAAACATACACGTCAAATATTAGCCTTTTTATCAAATTCAATTAATCACCTCAAAATTTGTTGGTTTCTAAAGGAGTTAACCAAGTGGAAATGAACCATTTTGACATGAAAATATCAAGACGTTGAAACAAGCTAATATTCGACCGGCATGTTAGAAATGGCTAAAGAGTGATGTTTCATCATGCTAAACCTTGTAAATAATGGTCAAATATATTTGAATCTCAATTTTACTCGATATTGGTTTAGAGTGTTAAGAAATATTTTTTAACTTCTCATGGATATTATTTGAAGGGGTTAACATGGTGAAACCTCAATTTTTTTTAACCATTCCAACATACACGTCAAATATTAGCCTTTCTATCAAATTCAATTAATCACCTCAAAATTTGTTGGTTTCTAAAGGAGTTAACCAAGTGGAAATGAACCATTTTGACATGAAAATATCAAGACGTTGAAACAAGCTAATATTCGATCAGCATGTTAGAAATGGCTAAAGAGTGATGTTTCATCATGCTAAACCTTGTAAATAATGGTCAAATATATTTGAAACTCAATTTTACTCGATATTGGTTTAGAGTGTTAAGAAATATTTTTTAACTTCTCTTGGATATTATTTGAAGGGCTTAACATGGTGAAACCTCAATTTTTAACCATTCCAAACATACACGTCAAATATTAGCCTTTCTATCAAATTCAATTAATCACCTCAAAATTTGTTGGTTTCTAAAGGAGTTAACCAAGTGGAAATGAACCATTTTGACATGAAAATATCAAGACGTTGAAACAAGCTAATATTCGACCGGCATGTTAGAAATGGCTAAAGAGTGATGTTTCATCATGCTAAACCCTGTAAATAATGGTCAAATATATTTGAAACTCAATTTTACTCGATATTGGTTTAGAGTGTTAAGAAATATTTTTTAACTTCTCTTGGATATTATTTGAAGGGCTTAACATGGTGAAACCTCAATTTTTAACCATTCCAAACATACACGTCAAATATTAGCCTTTCTATCAAATTCAATTAATCACCTCAAAATTTGTTGATTTCTAAAGTAGTTAACTAAGTGGAAATGAACCATTTTGACATGAAAATATCAAGACGTTGAAACAAGCTAATATTCAACCGCATGTTAGAAATGTATAAAGAGTGATGTTTAATCATGCTAAACCCTCGTAAATCATGGTCAAATGTATTTGAAACTCAATTATACTCGATATTGGTTTAGAGTGATAAGAAATATTTTAAAACTTCACTTGGATATTATTTGAAGGGCTTAACATGGTGAAACCTCAATTTTTAACCATTCCAAACATACACGTCAAATATTAGCCTTTCTATCAAATTCAATTAATCACCTCAAAATTTGTTGGTTTCTAAAGGAGTTAACCAAGTGGAAATGAACCATTTTGACATGAAAATATCAAGACGTTGAAACAAGCTAATATTCGACCGGATGTTAGAAATGGCTAAAGAGTGATGTTTCATCATGTTAAACCTTGTAAATAATGGTCAAATATATTTGAAACTCAATTTTACTCGATATTGGTTTAGAGTGTTAAGAAATATTTTTTAACTTCTCTTGGATATTATTTGAAGGGCTTAACATGGTGAAACCTCAATTTTTAACCATTCCAAACATACACGTCAAATATTAGCCTTTCTATCAAATTCAATTAATCACCTTAAAATTTGTTGGTTTCTAAAGGAGTTAACCAAGTGGAAATGAACCATTTTGACATGAAAATATCAAGACGTTGAAACAAGCTAATATTCAACCGCATGTTAGAAATGTATAAAGAGTGATGTTTAATCATGCTAAACCCTGTAAATCATGGTCAAATGTATTTGAAACTCAATTATACTCGATATTGGTTTAGAGTGATAAGAAATATTTTAAAACTTCACTTGGATATTATTTGAAGGGCTTAACATGGTGAAACCTCAATTTTTAACCATTCCAAACATACACGTCAAATATTAGCCTTTCTATCAAATTCAATTAATCACCTCAAAATTTGTTGGTTTCTAAAGGAGTTAACCAAGTGGAAATGAACCATTTTGACATGAAAATATCAAGACGTTGAAACAAGCTAATATTCGACCGGCATGTTAGAAATGGCTAAAGAGTGATGTTTCATCATGCTAAACCCCGTAAATAATGGTCAAATATATTTGAAACTCAATTTTACTCGATATTGGTTTAGAGTGTGTTAAGAAATATTTTTTAACTTCTCTTGGATATTATTTGAAGGGCTTAACATGGTGAAACCTCAATTTTTAACCATTCCAAACATACACGTCAAATATTAGCCTTTCTATCAAATTCAATTAATCACCTCAAAATTTGTTGGTTTCTAAAGGAGTTAACCAAGTGGAAATGAACCATTTTGACATGAAAATATCAAGACGTTGAAACAAGCTAATATTCGACCTAAGATGTTAGAAATGGCTAAAGAGTGATGTTTCATCATGCTAAACCCCGTAAATAATGGTCAAATATATTTGAAACTCAATTTTACTCGATATTGGTTTAGAGTGTTAAGAAATATTTTTTAACTTCTCTTGGATATTATTTGAAGGGCTTAACATGGTGAAACCTCAATTTTTAACCATTCCAAACATACACGTCAAATATTAGCCTTTCTATCAAATTCAATTAATCACCTCAAAATTTGTTGGTTTCTAAAGGAGTTAACCAAGTGGAAATGAACCATTTTGACATGAAAATATCAAGACGTTGAAACAAGCTAATATTCGACCGCATGTTAGAAATGGCTAAAGAGTGATGTTTCATCATGCTAAACCCTGTAAATAATGGTCAAATATATTTGAAACTCAATTTTACTCGATATTGGTTTAGAGTGTTAAGAAATATTTTATAACTTCCTTGGATATTATTTGAAGGGCTTAACATGGTGAAACCTCAATTTTTAACCATTCCAAACATACACGTCAAATATTAGCCTTTTTATCAAATTCAATTAATCACCTCAAAATTTGTTGGTTTCTAAAGGAGTTAACCAAGTGGAAATGAACCATTTTGACATGAAAATATCAAGACGTTGAAACAAGCTAATATTCGACCTAAGATGTTAGAAATGGCTAAAGAGTGATGTTTCATCATGCTAAACCCTGTAAATAATGGTCAAATATATTTGAATCTCAATTTTACTCGATATTGGTTTAGAGTGTTAAGAAATATTTTTTAACTTCTCTTGGATATTATTTGAAGGGCTTAACATGGTGAAACCTCAATTTTTAACCATTCCAAACATACACGTCAAATATTAGCCTTTCTATCAAATTCAATTAATCACCTCAAAATTTGTTGGTTTCTAAAGGAGTTAACCAAGTGGAAATGAACCATTTTGACATGAAAATATCAAGACGTTGAAAACAAGCTAATATTCGACGCATGTTAGAAATGGCTAAAGAGTGATGTTTCATCATGCTAAACCCCGTAAATAATGGTCAAATATATTTGAAACTCAATTTTACTCGATATTGGTTTAGAGTGTTAAGAAATATTTTTTAACTTCTCTTGGATATTATTTGAAGGGCTTAACATGGTGAAACCTCAATTTTTAACCATTCCAAACATACACGTCAAATATTAGCCTTTCTATCAAATTCAATTAATCACCTCAAAATTTGTTGATTTCTAAAGTAGTTAACTAGTGGAAATGAACCATTTTGACATGAAAATATCAAGACGTTGAAACAAGCTAATATTCAACCGGCATGTTAGAAATGTATAAAGAGTGATGTTTAATCATGCTAAACCCTGTAAATCATGGTCAAATGTATTTGAAACTCAATTATACTCGATATTGGTTTAGAGTGATAAGAAATATTTTAAAACTTCACTGGATATTATTTGAAGGGCTTAACATGGTGAAACCTCAATTTTTAACCATTCCAAACATACACGTCAAATATTAGCCTTTCTATCAAATTCAATTAATCACCTCAAAATTTGTTGGTTTCTAAAGGAGTTAACCAAGTGGAAATGAACCATTTTGACATGAAAATATCAAGACGTTGAAACAAGCTAATATTCGACCGGCATGTTAGAAATGGCTAAAGAGTGATGTTTCATCATGTTAAACCTTGTAAATAATGGTCAAATATATTTTGAAACTCAATTTTACTCGATATTGGTTTAGAGTGTTAAGAAATATTTTTTAACTTCTCTTGGATATTATTTGAAGGGCTTAACATGGTGAAACCTCAATTTTTAACCATTCCAAACATACACGTCAAATATTAGCCTTTCTATCAAATTCAATTAATCACCTCAAAATTTGTTGGTTTCTAAAGGAGTTAACCAAGTGGAAATGAACCATTTTGACATGAAAATATCAAGACGTTAAAACAAGCTAATATTCGACCTATGATGTTAGAAATGCCTATACAGTGATGTTTCATCGTGCGTAAATCCCGTAAATAATGGTCAAATATATTTGAAACTCAATTTTACTCGATATTGGTTTAGTGTTAAGAAATATTTTTAACTTCTCTTGGATATTATTTCAAAGGCGTAATATGGTGAAACCTCAATTTTTAACCATTCCTAAAACATACACGTCAAATATTAGCCTTTCTATCAAATTCAATTAATTACCTTAAAATTTGTTGGTTTCTGAAGGAGTTAACCAAGTGGAAATGAACCATTTTGACATGAAAATATAAAGACGTTGAAACAAGCTAATATTCGACCGACATGTTAGAAATGGCTAAAGAGTGATGTTTCATCATGCTAAATCCAGTAAATAATGGTCAAATATATTTGAAACTCAATTTTACTCGATATTGGTTTAGAGTGATAAGAAATATTTTAAAACTTCACTGGATATTATTTGAAGGGCTTAACATGGCGAAACCTCACTTTTTAACCATTCAAACATACACGTCAAATATTAGCCTTTCTACCAAATTCAATGAATCACCTTAAAATTTACTGGTTTCTAAAGGAGTTAACCAAGTGGAAATGAAATCATTTTTGACATGAAAATATCAAGAAATACAAACAAGCTAATATTCGACCTATGGATGTTGGAAATATCAAAAGAGTGATGTTTCATCATGCTAAACCCTCGTAAATAACGGTCAAATATATTTCAATCTCAATTTTACTCGATAATGGTTTAGAAAGTGTTAAGAAATATTTTTAACTTCTCTTGGATATTATTTGAAGGGCTTAAATATGAAAGAAACCTCAATTTTTAACTATTCCAAACATACACGTCAAATATTAACCTTTCTATCAAATTCAATTAATCACCTCAAAATTTGTTGGTTTCTAAAGGAGTTAACCAAGTGGAAATGAACCATTTTGACATGAAAATATCAAGACGTTGAAACAAGCTAATATTCGCACCGCATGTTAGAAATTGCTATAGAAAGTGATGTTTCATCATGCTAAATCCCGTAAATAATGGTCAAATATATTTGAAACTCAATTTTACTCTGTATATTGAATATTTTTTAACTTCTCTGATATTACTCCAAGGGCTTAACATGGTGAAACCTCAATTTTTAACCATTCCAAACATACACAAATATTAGCCTTCTAATCAAATTCAATTAATCACCTCAAAATTTGTTGGTTTCTTAAAGGAGTTAAACTATGCGGGAAATGAACCATTTTGGACATGAAAATATCAAGACGTTGAAACAAGCTAATATTCCACCGCATGTTAGAAATGGCTAAAGAGTGATGTTTCATCATGCTAAACCCGTAAATAATGGTAAATATATTTGAATCTCAATTTTACTCGATATTGGTTTATGTGAGTATTAAGAAATATTTAACTTTCTTGGATATTATTCAAGGGGGCTTAACACATGAAACCTCAATTTTTAACCATTCCAAACATACACGTCAAATAGCCTTTCTATCAAATTCAATTAATCACCTCAAAATTTGTTGGTTTCTAAAGGAGTTAACCAAGTGGAAATGAACCATTTTGACATGAAAATATCTTAGACGTTGAACAAGCTAATATTCGACCGTCATGTTAGAAATTGCTAAAGAGTGATGTTTCATCATGCTAAATCCCGTAAATAATGGTCAAATATATTTGAAACTCAATTTTACTCGATATTGGCTTGGAAGAAAGAGTTAAGAAATATTTTTTAACTTCTCTTGGATATTATTTGAAGGGCTTAACATGGCGAAACCTCAATTTTTAACCATTCCAAACATACACGTCAAATATTAGCCTTTCTATCAAATTCAATTAATCACCTTAAAATTTGTTGCTTCTTTAAAGGAGTTAAATATCTGGAAATGAACCATTTTTGACATGAAAATATCAAGACGTCAAAACAAGCTAATATTCGACCGTCATGTTAGAAATGGCTAAAGAGTGATTTTTCATCATGCTAAACCTCTTAGAATAATGGTCAAACATATTTCAAACTCAATTTTACTCGATATTGGTTTAGAGTGTTAAGAAATATTTTTTAACTTCTCTAAGATAATATTCGAAAGGCTTAACATGGTGAAACCTCAATTTTTAACCATTCCAATCATACACGTCAAATATTAGCCTTTCTATCAAATTCAATTAATCACCTCAAAATTTGTTGATTTCTAAAGGGGTTAACCAATGGAAATGAACCATTTTGACATGAAAATATCAAGACGTTGAAACAAGCTAATATTCGACATTCATGTTAGAAATGGCTAAAGAGTGATGTTTCATCATGCTAAACCACGTAAATAATGGTCAAATATATTTGAAACTCAATTTTACTCGATATTGGTTTAGAGTGTTAAGAAATATTTTTTAACTTCTCTTGGATATTATTTGAAGGGCTTAACATGGTGAAACCTCAATTTTTAACCATTCCAAACATACACGTCAAATATTAGCCTTTCTATCAAATTCAATTAATCACCTCAAAATTTGTTGGTTTCTAAAGGAGTTAACCAAGTGGAAATGAACCATTTTGACATGAAAATATCAAGACGTTGAAACAAGCTAATATTCGACCGGCATGTTAGAAATGGCTAAAGAGTGATGTTTCATCATGCTAAACCCTGTAAATAATGGTCAAATATATTTGAAACTCAATTTTACTCGATATTGGTTTAGAGTGTTAAGAAATATTTTTTAACTTCTCTTGGATATTATTTGAAGGGCTTAACATGGTGAAACCTCAATTTTTAACCATTCCAAACATACACGTCAAATATTAGCCTTTCTATCAAATTCAATTAATCACCTCAAAATTTGTTGGTTTCTAAAGGAGTTAACCAAGTGGAAATGAACCATTTTGACATGAAAATATCAAGACGTTGAAACAAGCTAATATTCGACCGGCATGTTAGAAATGGCTAAAGAGTGATGTTTCATCATGCTAAACCCCGTAAATAATGGTCAAATATATTTGAAACTCAATTTTACTCGATATTGGTTTAGAGTGTTAAGAAATATTTTTTAACTTCTCTTGGATATTATTTGAAGGGCTTAACATGGTGAAACCTCAATTTTTAACCATTCCAAACATACACGTCAAATATTAGCCTTTCTATCAAATTCAATTAATCACCTCAAAATTTGTTGGTTTCTAAAGGAGTTAACCAATGGAAATGAACCATTTTGACATGAAAATATCAAGACGTTGAAACAAGCTAATATTCGACCGGCATGTTAGAAATGGCTAAAGAGTGATGTTTCATCATGCTAAACCCTGTAAATAATGGTCAAATATATTTGAAACTCAATTTTACTCGATATTGGTTTAGAGTGTTAAGAAATATTTTTTAACTTCTCTTGGATATTATTTGAAGGGCTTAACATGGTGAAACCTCAATTTTTAACCATTCCAAACATACACGTCAAATATTAGCCTTTCTATCAAATTCAATTAATCACCTCAAAATTTGTTGGTTTCTAAAGGAGTTAACCAAGTGGAAATGAACCATTTTGACATGAAAATATCAAGACGTTGAAACAAGCTAATATTCGACCGGCATGTTAGAAATGGCTAAAGAGTGATGTTTCATCATGCTAAACCACGTAAATAATGGTCAAATATATTTGAAACTCAATTTTACTCGATATTGGTTTAGAGTGTTAAGAAATATTTTTTAACTTCTCTTGGATATTATTTGAAGGGCTTAACATGGTGAAACCTCAATTTTTAACCATTCCAAACATACACGTCAAATATTAGCCTTTCTATAAAATTCAATTAATCACCTCAAAATTTGTTGATTTCTAAAGGAGTTAACCAAGTGGAAATGAACCATTTTGACATGAAAATATCAAGACGTTGAAACAAGCTAATATTCGACCGGCATGTTAGAAATGGCTAAAGAGTGATGTTTCATCATGCTAAACCCTGTAAATAATGGTCAAATATATTTGAAACTCAATTTTACTCGATATTGGTTTAGAGTGTTAAGAAATATTTTTTAACTTCTCTTGGATATTATTTGAAGGGCTTAACATGGTGAAACCTCAATTTTTAACCATTCCAAACATACACGTCAAATATTAGCCTTTCTATAAAATTCAATTAATCACCTCAAAATTTGTTGATTTCTAAAGGAGTTAACCAAGTGGAAATGAACCATTTTGACATGAAAATATCAAGACGTTGAAACAAGCTAATATTCGACCGGCATGTTAGAAATGGCTAAAGAGTGATGTTTCATCATGCTAAACCCTGTAAATAATGGTCAAATATATTTGAAACTCAATTTTACTCGATATTGGTTTAGAGTGATAAGAAATATTTTTTAACTTCTCTTGGATATTATTTGAAGGGCTTAACATGGTGAAACCTCAATTTTTAACCATTCCAAACATACACGTCAAATATTAGCCTTTCTATAAAATTCAATTAATCACCTCAAAATTTGTTGATTTCTAAAGGAGTTAACCAAGTGGAAATGAACCATTTTGACATGAAAATATCAAGACGTTGAAACAAGCTAATATTCGACCGGCATGTTAGAAATGGCTAAAGAGTGATGTTTCATCATGCTAAACCCCGTAAATAATGGTCAAATATATTTGAAACTCAATTTTACTCGATATTGGTTTAGAGTGTTAAGAAATATTTTTTAACTTCTCTTGGATATTATTTGAAGGGCTTAACATGGTGAAACCTCAATTTTTAACCATTCCAAACATACACGTCAAATATTAGCCTTTTTATCAAATTCAATTAATCACCTCAAAATTTGTTGGTTTCTAAAGGAGTTAACCAATGGAAATGAACCATTTTGACATGAAAATATCAAGACTTTCAAACTGGCTAATATTCGACATTCATGTTAAAAATGTATAAAGAGTGATGTTTCATCATGCTAAACCCTGTAAATAATGGTCAAATATATTTGAAACTCAATTTTACTCGATATTGGTTTAGAGTGATAAGAAATATTTTTTAACTTCACTTGGATATTATTTGAAGGGCTTAACATGGTGAAACCTCAATTTTTAACCATTCCAAACATACACGTCAAATATTAGCCTTTCTATAAAATTCAATTAATCAGCTCAAAATTTGTTGATTTCTAAAGGAGTTAACCAAGTGGAAATGAACCATTTTGACATGAAAATATCAAGACGTTGAAACAAGCTAATATTCGACCGGCATGTTAGAAATGGCTAAAGAGTGATGTTTCATCATGCTAAACCCCGTAAATAATGGTCAAATATATTTGAAACTCAATTTTACTCGATATTGGTTTAGAGTGTTAAGAAATATTTTTTAACTTCTCTTGGATATTATTTGAAGGGCTTAACATGGTGAAACCTCAATTTTTAACCATTCCAAACATACACGTCAAATATTAGCCTTTCTATAAAATTCAATTAATCAGCTCAAAATTTGTTGATTTCTAAAGGAGTTAACCAAGTGGAAATGAACCATTTTGACATGAAAATATCAAGACGTTGAAACAAGCTAATATTCGACCGGCATGTTAGAAATGGCTAAAGAGTGATGTTTCATCATGCTAAACCCCGTAAATAATGGTCAAATATATTTGAAACTCAATTTTACTCGATATTGGTTTAGAGTGTTAAGAAATATTTTTTAACTTCTCTTGGATATTATTTGAAGGGCTTAACATGGTGAAACCTCAATTTTTAACCATTCCAAACATACACGTCAAATATTAGCCTTTCTATAAAATTCAATTAATCACCTCAAAATTTGTTGATTTCTAAAGGAGTTAACCAATGGAAATGAACCATTTTGACATGAAAATATCAAGACGTTGAAACAAGCTAATATTCGACCGGCATGTTAGAAATGGCTAAAGAGTGATGTTTCATCATGCTAAACCCTGTAAATAATGGTCAAATATATTTGAAACTCAATTTTACTCGATATTGGTTTAGAGTGATAAGAAATATTTTTTAACTTCACTTGGATATTATTTGAAGGGCTTAACATGGTGAAACCTCAATTTTTAACCATTCCAAACATACACGTCAAATATTAGCCTTTCTATAAAATTCAATTAATCACCTCAAAATTTGTTGATTTCTAAAGGGGTTAACCAAGTGGAAATGAACCATTTTGACATGAAAATATCAAGACGTTGAAACAAGCTAATATTCGACATTCATGTTAGAAATGGCTAAAGAGTGATGTTTCATCATGCTAAACCCTGTAAATAATGGTCAAATATATTTGAAACTCAATTTTACTCGATATTGGTTTAGAGTGTTAAGAAATATTTTTTAACTTCTCTTGGATATTATTTGAAGGGCTTAACATGGTGAAACCTCAATTTTTAACCATTCCAAACATACACGTCAAATATTAGCCTTTCTATAAAATTCAATTAATCACCTTAAAATTTGTTGATTTCGAAAGGGGTTAACCAATGGAAATGAACCATTTTGACATGAAAATATCAAGACGTTGAAACAAGCTAATATTCGACCGGCATGTTAGAAATGGCTAAAGAGTGATGTTTCATCATGCTAAACCCTGTAAATAATGGTCAAATATATTTGAAACTCAATTTTACTCGATATTGGTTTAGAGTGTTAAGAAATATTTTTTAACTTCTCTTGGATATTATTTGAAGGGCTTAACATGGTGAAACCTCAATTTTTAACCATTCCAAACATACACGTCAAATATTAGCCTTTCTATCAAATTCAATTAATCACCTCAAAATTTGTTGGTTTCTAAAGGAGTTAACCAAGTGGAAATGAACCATTTTGACATGAAAATATCAAGACGTTGAAACAAGCTAATATTCGACCGGCATGTTAGAAATGGCTAAAGAGTGATGTTTCATCATGCTAAACCCTGTAAATAATGGTCAAATATATTTGAAACTCAATTTTACTCGATATTGGTTTAGAGTGTTAAGAAATATTTTTTAACTTCTCTTGGATATTATTTGAAGGGCTTAACATGGTGAAACCTCAATTTTTAACCATTCCAAACATACACGTCAAATATTAGCCTTTCTATAAAATTCAATTAATCACCTCAAAATTTGTTGATTTCTAAAGGAGTTAACCAATGGAAATGAACCATTTTGACATGAAAATATCAAGACGTTGAAACAAGCTAATATTCGACATTCATGTTAGAAATGTATAAAGAGTGATGTTTCATCATGCTAAACCCTGTAAATAATGGTCAAATATATTTGAAACTCAATTTTACTCAATATTGCTTTAGAGTGATAAGAAATATTTTTTAACTTCACTTGGATATTATTTGAAGGGCTTAACATGGTGAAACCTCAATTTTTAACCATTCCAAACATACACGTCAAATATTAGCCTTTCTATAAAATTCAATTAATCACCTCAAAATTTGTTGATTTTCTAAAGGAGTTAACCAAGTGGAAATGAACCATTTTGACATGAAAATATCAAGACGTTGAAACAAGCTAATATTCGACCGGCATGTTAGAAATGGCTAAAGAGTGATGTTTCATCATGCTAAACCTTGTAAATAATGGTCAAATATATTTGAAACTCAATTTTACTCGATATTGGTTTAGAGTGTTAAGAAATATTTTTTAACTTCTCTTGGATATTATTTGAAGGGCTTAACATGGTGAAACCTCAATTTTTAACCATTCCAAACATACACGTCAAATATTAGCCTTTCTATAAAATTCAATTAATCACCTCAAAATTTGTTGATTTCTAAAGGGGTTAACCAAGTGGAAATGAACCAT
This sequence comes from Linum usitatissimum, assembly GCA_030674075.2. Classification (NCBI taxonomy): domain Eukaryota; kingdom Viridiplantae; phylum Streptophyta; class Magnoliopsida; order Malpighiales; family Linaceae; genus Linum; species Linum usitatissimum. The sequence continues at coordinate 72,927 of JAUJYP020000292.1, read as the reverse complement.
TTTGACATGAAAATATCAAGACGTTGAAACAAGCTAATATTCGACCGGCATGTTAGAAATGGCTAAAGAGTGATGTTTCATCATGCTAAACCCTGTAAATAATGGTCAAATATATTTGAAACTCAATTTTACTCGATATTGGTTTAGAGTGTTAAGAAATATTTTTTAACTTCTCTTGGATATTATTTGAAGGGCTTAACATGGTGAAACCTCAATTTTTAACCATTCCAAACATACACGTCAAATATTAGCCTTTCTATCAAATTCAATTAATCACCTCAAAATTTGTTGATTTCTAAAGGAGTTAACCAAGTGGAAATGAACCATTTTGACATGAAAATATCAAGACGTTGAAACAAGCTAATATTCGACCGGCATGTTAGAAATGGCTAAAGAGTGATGTTTCATCATGCTAAACCCTGTAAATAATGGTCAAATATATTTGAAACTCAATTTTACTCGATATTGGTTTAGAGTGTTAAGAAATATTTTTTAACTTCTCTTGGATATTATTTGAAGGGCTTAACATGGTGAAACCTCAATTTTTAACCATTCCAAACATACACGTCAAATATTAGCCTTTCTATAAAATTCAATTAATCACCTCAAAATTTGTTGATTTCTAAAGGAGTTAACCAAGTGGAAATGAACCATTTTGACATGAAAATATCAAGACGTTGAAACAAGCTAATATTCGACATTCATGTTAGAAATGGCTAAAGAGTGATGTTTCATCATGCTAAACCCCGTAAATAATGGTCAAATATATTTGAAACTCAATTTTACTCGATATTGGTTTAGAGTGTTAAGAAATATTTTTTAACTTCACTTGGATATTATTTGAAGGGCTTAACATGGTGAAACCTCAATTTTTAACCATTCCAAACATACACGTCAAATATTAGCCTTTCTATCAAATTCAATTAATCACCTCAAAATTTGTTGATTTCTAAAGGAGTTAACCAAGTGGAAATGAACCATTTTGACATGAAAATATCAAGACGTTGAAACAAGCTAATATTCGACCGGCATGTTAGAAATGGCTAAAGAGTGATGTTTCATCATGCTAAACCCCGTAAATAATGGTCAAATATATTTGAAACTCAATTTTACTCGATATTGGTTTAGAGTGTTAAGAAATATTTTTTAACTTCTCTTGGATATTATTTGAAGGGCTTAACATGGTGAAACCTCAATTTTTAACCATTCCAAACATACACGTCAAATATTAGCCTTTCTATAAAATTCAATTAATCACCTCAAAATTTGTTGATTTCTAAAGGAGTTAACCAAGTGGAAATGAACCATTTTGACATGAAAATATCAAGACGTTGAAACAAGCTAATATTCGACCGCATGTTAGAAATGGCTAAAGAGTGATGTTTCATCATGCTAAACCCCGTAAATAATGGTCAAATATATTTGAAACTCAATTTTACTCGATATTGGTTTAGAGTGTTAAGAAATATTTTTTAACTTCTCTTGGATATTATTTGAAGGGCTTAACATGGTGAAACCTCAATTTTTAACCATTCCAAACATACACGTCAAATATTAGCCTTTCTATAAAATTCAATTAATCACCTCAAAATTTGTTGATTTCTAAAGGAGTTAACCAAGTGGAAATGAACCATTTTGACATGAAAATATCAAGACGTTGAAACAAGCTAATATTCGACCGGCATGTTAGAAATGGCTAAAGAGTGATGTTTCATCATGCTAAACCCTCGTAAATAATGGTCAAATATATTTGAAACTCAATTTTACTCGATATTGGTTTAGAGTGTTAAGAAATATTTTTTAACTTCTCTTGGATATTATTTGAAGGGCTTAACATGGTGAAACCTCAATTTTTAACCATTCCAAACATACACGTCAAATATTAGCCTTTCTATAAAATTCAATTAATCACCTCAAAATTTGTTGATTTCTAAAGGAGTTAACCAATGGAAATGAACCATTTTGACATGAAAATATCAAGACGTTGAAACAAGCTAATATTCGACATTCATGTTAAAAATGGCTAAAGAGTGATGTTTCATCATGCTAAACCACGTAAATAATGGTCAAATATATTTGAAACTCAATTTTACTCGATATTGGTTTAGAGTGATAAGAAATATTTTTTAACTTCTCTTGGATATTATTTGAAGGGCTTAACATGGTGAAACCTCAATTTTTAACCATTCCAAACATACACGTCAAATATTAGCCTTTCTATCAAATTCAATTAATCACCTCAAAATTTGTTGGTTTCTAAAGGAGTTAACCAAGTGGAAATGAACCATTTTGACATGAAAATATCAAGACGTTGAAACAAGCTAATATTCGACCGGCATGTTAGAAATGGCTAAAGAGTGATGTTTCATCATGCTAAACCCCGTAAATAATGGTCAAATATATTTGAAACTCAATTTTACTCGATATTGGTTTAGAGTGTTAAGAAATATTTTTTAACTTCTCTTGGATATTATTTGAAGGGCTTAACATGGTGAAACCTCAATTTTTAACCATTCCAAACATACACGTCAAATATTAGCCTTTCTATAAAATTCAATTAATCAGCTCAAAATTTGTTGATTTCTAAAGGAGTTAACCAAGTGGAAATGAACCATTTTGACATGAAAATATCAAGACGTTGAAACAAGCTAATATTCGACCGGCATGTTAGAAATGGCTAAAGAGTGATGTTTCATCATGCTAAACCCCGTAAATAATGGTCAAATATATTTGAAACTCAATTTTACTCGATATTGGTTTAGAGTGTTAAGAAATATTTTTTAACTTCTCTTGGATATTATTTGAAGGGCTTAACATGGTGAAACCTCAATTTTTAACCATTCCAAACATACACGTCAAATATTAGCCTTTCTATCAAATTCAATTAAACACCTCAAAATTTGTTGATTTCTAAAGGGGTTAACCAAGTGGAAATGAACCATTTTGACATGAAAATATCAAGACGTTGAAACAAGCTAATATTCGACCGGCATGTTAGAAATGGCTAAAGAGTGATGTTTCATCATGCTAAACCCCGTAAATAATGGTCAAATATATTTGAAACTCAATTTTACTCGATATTGGTTTAGAGTGTTAAGAAATATTTTTTAACTTCTCTTGGATATTATTTGAAGGGCTTAACATGGTGAAACCTCAATTTTTAACCATTCCAAACATACACGTCAAATATTAGCCTTTCTATAAAATTCAATTAATCAGCTCAAAATTTGTTGATTTCTAAAGGAGTTAACCAAGTGGAAATGAACCATTTTGACATGAAAATATCAAGACGTTGAAACAAGCTAATATTCGACCGGCATGTTAGAAATGGCTAAAGAGTGATGTTTCATCATGCTAAACCCCGTAAATAATGGTCAAATATATTTGAAACTCAATTTTACTCGATATTGGTTTAGAGTGTTAAGAAATATTTTTTAACTTCTCTTGGATATTATTTGAAGGGCTTAACATGGTGAAACCTCAATTTTTAACCATTCCAAACATACACGTCAAATATTAGCCTTTCTATAAAATTCAATTAATCAGCTCAAAATTTGTTGATTTCTAAAGGAGTTAACCAAGTGGAAATGAACCATTTTGACATGAAAATATCAAGACGTTGAAACAAGCTAATATTCGACCGGCATGTTAGAAATGGCTAAAGAGTGATGTTTCATCATGCTAAACCCTGTAAATAATGGTCAAATATATTTGAAACTCAATTTTACTCGATATTGGTTTAGAGTGTTAAGAAATATTTTTTAACTTCTCTTGGATATTATTTGAAGGGCTTAACATGGTGAAACCTCAATTTTTAACCATTCCAAACATACACGTCAAATATTAGCCTTTCTATAAAATTCAATTAATCACCTCAAAATTTGTTGATTTCTAAAGGAGTTAACCAATGGAAATGAACCATTTTGACATGAAAATATCAAGACGTTGAAACAAGCTAATATTCGACCGGCATGTTAGAAATGGCTAAAGAGTGATGTTTCATCATGCTAAACCCTGTAAATAATGGTCAAATATATTTGAAACTCAATTTTACTCGATATTGGTTTAGAGTGTTAAGAAATATTTTTTAACTTCTCTTGGATATTATTTGAAGGGCTTAACATGGTGAAACCTCAATTTTTAACCATTCCAAACATACACGTCAAATATTAGCCTTTCTATAAAATTCAATTAATCACCTCAAAATTTGTTGATTTCTAAAGGGGTTAACCAAGTGGAAATGAACCATTTTGACATGAAAATATCAAGACGTTGAAACAAGCTAATATTCGACCGGCATGTTAGAAATGGCTAAAGAGTGATGTTTCATCATGCTAAACCCTATAAATAATGGTCAAATATATTTGAAACTCAATTTTACTCGATATTGGTTTAGAGTGTTAAGAAATATTTTTTAACTTCTCTTGGATATTATTTGAAGGGCTTAACATGGTGAAACCTCAATTTTTAACCATTCCAAACATACACGTCAAATATTAGCCTTTTTATAAAATTCAATTAATCACCTCAAAATTTGTTGATTTCTAAAGGGGTTAACCAATGGAAATGAACCATTTTGACATGAAAATATCAAGACGTTGAAACAAGCTAATATTCGACCGGCATGTTAGAAATGGCTAAAGAGTGATGTTTCATCATGCTAAACACTGTAAATAATGGTCAAATATATTTGAAACTCAATTTTACTCGATATTGGTTTAGAGTGATAAGAAATATTTTTTAACTTCACTTGGATATTATTTGAAGGGCTTAACATGGTGAAACCTCAATTTTTAACCATTCCAAACATACACGTCAAATATTAGCCTTTCTATAAAATTCAATTAATCACCTCAAAATTTGTTGATTTCTAAAGGAGTTAACCAAGTGGAAATGAACCATTTTGACATGAAAATATCAAGACGTTGAAACAAGCTAATATTCGACCGGCATGTTAGAAATGGCTAAAGAGTGATGTTTCATCATGCTAAACCCTGTAAATAATGGTCAAATATATTTGAAACTCAATTTTACTCGATATTGGTTTAGAGTGTTAAGAAATATTTTTTAACTTCTCTTGGATATTATTTGAAGGGCTTAACATGGTGAAACCTCAATTTTTAACCATTCCAAACATACACGTCAAATATTAGCCTTTCTATCAAATTCAATTAATCACCTCAAAATTTGTTGATTTCTAAAGGAGTTAACCAAGTGGAAATGAACCATTTTGACATGAAAATATCAAGACGTTGAAACAAGCTAATATTCGACCGGCATGTTAGAAATGGCTAAAGAGTGATGTTTCATCATGCTAAACCCTGTAAATAATGGTCAAATATATTTGAAACTCAATTTTACTCGATATTGGTTTAGAGTGTTAAGAAATATTTTTTAACTTCTCTTGGATATTATTTGAAGGGCTTAACATGGTGAAACCTCAATTTTTAACCATTCCAAACATACACGTCAAATATTAGCCTTTCTATAAAATTCAATTAATCACCTCAAAATTTGTTGATTTCTAAAGGAGTTAACCAAGTGGAAATGAACCATTTTGACATGAAAATATCAAGACGTTGAAACAAGCTAATATTCGACCGGCATGTTAGAAATGGCTAAAGAGTGATGTTTCATCATGCTAAACCCTGTAAATAATGGTCAAATATATTTGAAACTCAATTTTACTCGATATTGGTTTAGAGTGTTAAGAAATATTTTTTAACTTCTCTTGGATATTATTTGAAGGGCTTAACATGGTGAAACCTCAATTTTTAACCATTCCAAACATACACGTCAAATATTAGCCTTTTTATAAAATTCAATTAATCACCTCAAAATTTGTTGATTTCTAAAGGGGTTAACCAATGGAAATGAACCATTTTGACATGAAAATATCAAGACGTTGAAACAAGCTAATATTCGACATTCATGTTAAAAATGTATAAAGAGTGATGTTTCATCATGCTAAACCCCGTAAATAATGGTCAAATATATTTGAAACTCAATTTTACTCGATATTGGTTTAGAGTGATAAGAAATATTTTTTAACTTCACTTGGATATTATTTGAAGGGCTTAACATGGTGAAACCTCAATTTTTAACCATTCCAAACATACACGTCAAATATTAGCCTTTCTATAAAATTCAATTAATCAGCTCAAAATTTGTTGATTTCTAAAGGAGTTAACCAAGTGGAAATGAACCATTTTGACATGAAAATATCAAGACGTTGAAACAAGCTAATATTCGACCGGCATGTTAGAAATGGCTAAAGAGTGATGTTTCATCATGCTAAACCCCGTAAATAATGGTCAAATATATTTGAAACTCAATTTTACTCGATATTGGTTTAGAGTGTTAAGAAATATTTTTTAACTTCTCTTGGATATTATTTGAAGGGCTTAACATGGTGAAACCTCAATTTTTAACCATTCCAAACATACACGTCAAATATTAGCCTTTCTATAAAATTCAATTAATCACCTCAAAATTTGTTGATTTCTAAAGGAGTTAACCAAGTGGAAATGAACCATTTTGACATGAAAATATCAAGACGTTGAAACAAGCTAATATTCGACATTCATGTTAGAAATGGCTAAAGAGTGATGTTTCATCATGCTAAACCCTGTAAATAATGGTCAAATATATTTGAAACTCAATTTTACTCGATATTGGTTTAGAGTGATAAGAAATATTTTTTAACTTCTCTTGGATATTATTTGAAGGGCTTAACATGGTGAAACCTCAATTTTTAACCATTCCAAACATACACGTCAAATATTAGCCTTTCTATCAAATTCAATTAATCACCTCAAAATTTGTTGATTTCTAAAGGAGTTAACCAAGTGGAAATGAACCATTTTGACATGAAAATATCTAGACGTTGAAACAAGCTAATATTCGACCGGCATGTTAGAAATGGCTAAAGAGTGATGTTTCATCATGCTAAACCACTGTAAATAATGGTCAAATATATTTGAAACTCAATTTTACTCGATATTGGTTTAGAGTGTTAAGAAATATTTTTTAACTTCTCTTGGATATTATTTGAAGGGCTTAACATGGTGAAACCTCAATTTTTAACCATTCCAAACATACACGTCAAATATTAGCCTTTCTATCAAATTCAATTAATCACCTCAAAATTTGTTGATTTCTAAAGGAGTTAACCAAGTGGAAATGAACCATTTTGACATGAAAATATCAAGACGTTGAAACAAGCTAATATTCGACCGGCATGTTAGAAATGGCTAAAGAGTGATGTTTCATCATGCTAAACCCTGTAAATAATGGTCAAATATATTTGAAACTCAATTTTACTCGATATTGGTTTAGAGTGTTAAGAAATATTTTTTAACTTCTCTTGGATATTATTTGAAGGGCTTAACATGGTGAAACCTCAATTTTTAACCATTCCAAACATACACGTCAAATATTAGCCTTTCTATCAAATTCAATTAATCACCTCAAAATTTGTTGGTTTCTAAAGGAGTTAACCAAGTGGAAATGAACCATTTTGACATGAAAATATCAAGACGTTGAAACAAGCTAATATTCGACCGGCATGTTAGAAATGGCTAAAGAGTGATGTTTCATCATGCTAAACCCTGTAAATAATGGTCAAATATATTTGAAACTCAATTTTACTCGATATTGGTTTAGAGTGTTAAGAAATATTTTTTAACTTCTCTTGGATATTATTTGAAGGGCTTAACATGGTGAAACCTCAATTTTTAACCATTCCAAACATACACGTCAAATATTAGCCTTTCTATAAAATTCAATTAATCACCTCAAAATTTGTTGATTTCTAAAGGAGTTAACCAATGGAAATGAACCATTTTGACATGAAAATATCAAGACGTTGAAACAAGCTAATATTCGACATTCATGTTAGAAATGGCTAAAGAGTGATGTTTCATCATGCTAAACCCCGTAAATAATGGTCAAATATATTTGAAACTCAATTTTACTCGATATTGGTTTAGAGTGTTAAGAAATATTTTTTAACTTCTCTTGGATATTATTTGAAGGGCTTAACATGGTGAAACCTCAATTTTTAACCATTCCAAACATACACGTCAAATATTAGCCTTTCTATCAAATTCAATTAATCACCTCAAAATTTGTTGGTTTCTAAAGGAGTTAACCAAGTGGAAATGAACCATTTTGACATGAAAATATCAAGACGTTGAAACAAGCTAATATTCGACCGGCATGTTAGAAATGGCTAAAGAGTGATGTTTCATCATGCTAAACCCTGTAAATAATGGTCAAATATATTTGAAACTCAATTTTACTCGATATTGGTTTAGAGTGTTAAGAAATATTTTTTAACTTCTCTTGGATATTATTTGAAGGGCTTAACATGGTGAAACCTCAATTTTTAACCATTCCAAACATACACGTCAAATATTAGCCTTTCTATCAAATTCAATTAATCACCTCAAAATTTGTTGGTTTCTAAAGGAGTTAACCAATGGAAATGAACCATTTTGACATGAAAATATCAAGACGTTGAAACAAGCTAATATTCGACCGGCATGTTAGAAATGGCTAAAGAGTGATGTTTCATCATGCTAAACCCCGTAAATAATGGTCAAATATATTTGAAACTCAATTTTACTCGATATTGGTTTAGAGTGTTAAGAAATATTTTTTAACTTCTCTTGGATATTATTTGAAGGGCTTAACATGGTGAAACCTCAATTTTTAACCATTCCAAACATACACGTCAAATATTAGCCTTTCTATAAAATTCAATTAATCACCTCAAAATTTCTTGGTTTCTAAAGGAGTTAACCAATGGAAATGAACCATTTTGACATGAAAATATCAAGACGTTGAAACAAGCTAATATTCGACCGGCATGTTAGAAATGGCTAAAGAGTGATGTTTCATCATGCTAAACCCCGTAAATAATGGTCAAATATATTTGAAACTCAATTTTACTCGATATTGGTTTAGAGTGTTAAGAAATATTTTTTAACTTCTCTTGGATATTATTTGAAGGGCTTAACATGGTGAAACCTCAATTTTTAACCATTCCAAACATACACGTCAAATATTAGCCTTTCTATAAAATTCAATTAATCACCTCAAAATTTGTTGATTTCTAAAGGAGTTAACCAAGTGGAAATGAACCATTTTGACATGAAAATATCAAGACGTTGAAACAAGCTAATATTCGACCGGCATGTTAGAAATGGCTAAAGAGTGATGTTTCATCATGCTAAACCCCGTAAATAATGGTCAAATATATTTGAAACTCAATTTTACTCGATATTGGTTTAGAGTGTTAAGAAATATTTTTTAACTTCTCTTGGATATTATTTGAAGGGCTTAACATGGTGAAACCTCAATTTTTAACCATTCCAAACATACACGTCAAATATTAGCCTTTCTATAAAATTCAATTAATCACCTCAAAATTTGTTGATTTCTAAAGGAGTTAACCAAGTGGAAATGAACCATTTTGACATGAAAATATCAAGACGTTGAAACAAGCTAATATTCGACATTCATGTTAGAAATGGCTAAAGAGTGATGTTTCATCATGCTAAACCCTATAAATAATGGTCAAATATATTTGAAACTCAATTTTACTCGATATTGGTTTAGAGTGTTAAGAAATATTTTTTAACTTCTCTTGGATATTATTTGAAGGGCTTAACATGGTGAAACCTCAATTTTTAACCATTCCAAACATACACGTCAAATATTAGCCTTTCTATCAAATTCAATTAATCACCTCAAAATTTGTTGGTTTCTAAAGGAGTTAACCAAGTGGAAATGAACCATTTTGACATGAAAATATCAAGACGTTGAAACAAGCTAATATTCGACCGGCATGTTAGAAATGGCTAAAGAGTGATGTTTCATCATGCTAAACCCTGTAAATAATGGTCAAATATATTTGAAACTCAATTTTACTCGATATTGGTTTAGAGTGTTAAGAAATATTTTTTAACTTCTCTTGGATATTATTTGAAGGGCTTAACATGGTGAAACCTCAATTTTTAACCATTCCAAACATACACGTCAAATATTAGCCTTTCTATCAAATTCAATTAATCACCTCAAAATTTGTTGATTTCTAAAGGAGTTAACCAAGTGGAAATGAACCATTTTGACATGAAAATATCAAGACGTTGAAACAAGCTAATATTCGACCGGCATGTTAGAAATGGCTAAAGAGTGATGTTTCATCATGCTAAACCCCGTAAATAATGGTCAAATATATTTGAAACTCAATTTTACTCGATATTGGTTTAGAGTGTTAAGAAATATTTTTTAACTTCTCTTGGATATTATTTGAAGGGCTTAACATGGTGAAACCTCAATTTTTAACCATTCCAAACATACACGTCAAATATTAGCCTTTCTATCAAATTCAATTAATCACCTCAAAATTTGTTGGTTTCTAAAGGAGTTAACCAAGTGGAAATGAACCATTTTGACATGAAAATATCAAGACGTTGAAACAAGCTAATATTCGATATTCATGTTAGAAATGGCTAAAGAGTGATGTTTCATCATGCTAAACCCTGTAAATAATGGTCAAATATATTTGAAACTCAATTTTACTCGATATTGGTTTAGAGTGTTAAGAAATATTTTTTAACTTCTCTTGGATATTATTTGAAGGGCTTAACATGGTGAAACCTCAATTTTTAACCATTCCAAACATACACGTCAAATATTAGCCTTTCTATAAAATTCAATTAATCACCTCAAAATTTGTTGATTTCTAAAGGAGTTAACCAATGGAAATGAACCATTTTGACATGAAAATATCAAGACGTTGAAACAAGCTAATATTCGACCGGCATGTTAGAAATGGCTAAAGAGTGATGTTTCATCATGCTAAACCCTGTAAATAATGGTCAAATATATTTGAAACTCAATTTTACTCGATATTGGTTTAGAGTGTTAAGAAATATTTTTTAACTTCTCTTGGATATTATTTGAAGGGCTTAACATGGTGAAACCTCAATTTTTAACCATTCCAAACATACACGTCAAATATTAGCCTTTCTATCAAATTCAATTAATCACCTCAAAATTTGTTGGTTTCTAAAGGAGTTAACCAAGTGGAAATGAACCATTTTGACATGAAAATATCAAGACGTTGAAACAAGCTAATATTCGACCGGCATGTTAGAAATGGCTAAAGAGTGATGTTTCATCATGCTAAACCCCGTAAATAATGGTCAAATATATTTGAAACTCAATTTTACTCGATATTGGTTTAGAGTGTTAAGAAATATTTTTTAACTTCTCTTGGATATTATTTGAAGGGCTTAACATGGTGAAACCTCAATTTTTAACCATTCCAAACATACACGTCAAATATTAGCCTTTCTATCAAATTCAATTAATCACCTCAAAATTTGTTGGTTTCTAAAGGAGTTAACCAATGGAAATGAACCATTTTGACATGAAAATATCAAGACGTTGAAACAAGCTAATATTCGACCGGCATGTTAGAAATGGCTAAAGAGTGATGTTTCATCATGCTAAACCCTGTAAATAATGGTCAAATATATTTGAAACTCAATTTTACTCGATATTGGTTTAGAGTGTTAAGAAATATTTTTTAACTTCTCTTGGATATTATTTGAAGGGCTTAACATGGTGAAACCTCAATTTTTAACCATTCCAAACATACACGTCAAATATTAGCCTTTCTATCAAATTCAATTAATCACCTCAAAATTTGTTGATTTCTAAAGGAGTTAACCAAGTGGAAATGAACCATTTTGACATGAAAATATCAAGACGTTGAAACAAGCTAATATTCGACCGGCATGTTAGAAATGGCTAAAGAGTGATGTTTCATCATGCTAAACCCTGTAAATAATGGTCAAATATATTTGAAACTCAATTTTACTCGATATTGGTTTAGAGTGTTAAGAAATATTTTTTAACTTCTCTTGGATATTATTTGAAGGGCTTAACATGGTGAAACCTCAATTTTTAACCATTCCAAACATACACGTCAAATATTAGCCTTTCTATCAAATTCAATTAATCACCTCAAAATTTGTTGGTTTCTAAAGGAGTTAACCAAGTGGAAATGAACCATTTTGACATGAAAATATCAAGACGTTGAAACAAGCTAATATTCGACCGGCATGTTAGAAATGGCTAAAGAGTGATGTTTCATCATGCTAAACCCTGTAAATAATGGTCAAATATATTTGAAACTCAATTTTACTCGATATTGGTTTAGAGTGTTAAGAAATATTTTTTAACTTCTCTTGGATATTATTTGAAGGGCTTAACATGGTGAAACCTCAATTTTTAACCATTCCAAACATACACGTCAAATATTAGCCTTTCTATCAAATTCAATTAATCACCTCAAAATTTGTTGATTTCTAAAGGAGTTAACCAAGTGGAAATGAACCATTTTGACATGAAAATATCAAGACGTTGAAACAAGCTAATATTCGACCGGCATGTTAGAAATGGCTAAAGAGTGATGTTTCATCATGCTAAACCCCGTAAATAATGGTCAAATATATTTGAAACTCAATTTTACTCGATATTGGTTTAGAGTGTTAAGAAATATTTTTTAACTTCTCTTGGATATTATTTGAAGGGCTTAACATGGTGAAACCTCAATTTTTAACCATTCCAAACATACACGTCAAATATTAGCCTTTCTATCAAATTCAATTAATCACCTCAAAATTTGTTGATTTCTAAAGGAGTTAACCAAGTGGAAATGAACCATTTTGACATGAAAATATCAAGACGTTGAAACAAGCTAATATTCGACCGGCATGTTAGAAATGGCTAAAGAGTGATGTTTCATCATGCTAAACCCTGTAAATAATGGTCAAATATATTTGAAACTCAATTTTACTCGATATTGGTTTAGAGTGTTAAGAAATATTTTTTAACTTCTCTTGGATATTATTTGAAGGGCTTAACATGGTGAAACCTCAATTTTTAACCATTCCAAACATACACGTCAAATATTAGCCTTTCTATCAAATTCAATTAATCACCTCAAAATTTGTTGGTTTCTAAAGGAGTTAACCAAGTGGAAATGAACCATTTTGACATGAAAATATCAAGACGTTGAAACAAGCTAATATTCGACCGGCATGTTAGAAATGGCTAAAGAGTGATGTTTCATCATGCTAAACCCTGTAAATAATGGTCAAATATATTTGAAACTCAATTTTACTCGATATTGGTTTAGAGTGTTAAGAAATATTTTTTAACTTCTCTTGGATATTATTTGAAGGGCTTAACATGGTGAAACCTCAATTTTTAACCATTCCAAACATACACGTCAAATATTAGCCTTTCTATCAAATTCAATTAATCACCTCAAAATTTGTTGGTTTCTAAAGGAGTTAACCAAGTGGAAATGAACCATTTTGACATGAAAATATCAAGACGTTGAAACAAGCTAATATTCGACCGGCATGTTAGAAATGGCTAAAGAGTGATGTTTCATCATGCTAAACCCCGTAAATAATGGTCAAATATATTTGAAACTCAATTTTACTCGATATTGGTTTAGAGTGTTAAGAAATATTTTTTAACTTCTCTTGGATATTATTTGAAGGGCTTAACATGGTGAAACCTCAATTTTTAACCATTCCAAACATACACGTCAAATATTAGCCTTTCTATAAAATTCAATTAATCAGCTCAAAATTTGTTGATTTCTAAAGGAGTTAACCAAGTGGAAATGAACCATTTTGACATGAAAATATCAAGACGTTGAAACAAGCTAATATTCGACCGGCATGTTAGAAATGGCTAAAGAGTGATGTTTCATCATGCTAAACCCTGTAAATAATGGTCAAATATATTTGAAACTCAATTTTACTCGATATTGGTTTAGAGTGATAAGAAATATTTTTTAACTTCTCTTGGATATTATTTGAAGGGCTTAACATGGTGAAACCTCAATTTTTAACCATTCCAAACATACACGTCAAATATTAGCCTTTCTATCAAATTCAATTAATCACCTCAAAATTTGTTGATTTCTAAAGGAGTTAACCAAGTGGAAATGAACCATTTTGACATGAAAATATCAAGACGTTGAAACAAGCTAATATTCGACCGGCATGTTAGAAATGGCTAAAGAGTGATGTTTCATCATGCTAAACCCCGTAAATAATGGTCAAATATATTTGAAACTCAATTTTACTCGATATTGGTTTAGAGTGTTAAGAAATATTTTTTAACTTCTCTTGGATATTATTTGAAGGGCTTAACATGGTGAAACCTCAATTTTTAACCATTCCAAACATACACGTCAAATATTAGCCTTTCTATAAAATTCAATTAATCACCTCAAAATTTGTTGGTTTCTAAAGGAGTTAACCAAGTGGAAATGAACCATTTTGACATGAAAATATCAAGACGTTGAAACAAGCTAATATTCGACCGGCATGTTAGAAATGGCTAAAGAGTGATGTTTCATCATGCTAAACCCTGTAAATAATGGTCAAATATATTTGAAACTCAATTTTACTCGATATTGGTTTAGAGTGTTAAGAAATATTTTTTAACTTCTCTTGGATATTATTTGAAGGGCTTAACATGGTGAAACCTCAATTTTTAACCATTCCAAACATACACGTCAAATATTAGCCTTTCTATCAAATTCAATTAATCACCTCAAAATTTGTTGATTTCTAAAGGAGTTAACCAAGTGGAAATGAACCATTTTGACATGAAAATATCAAGACGTTGAAACAAGCTAATATTCGACCGGCATGTTAGAAATGGCTAAAGAGTGATGTTTCATCATGCTAAACCCTGTAAATAATGGTCAAATATATTTGAAACTCAATTTTACTCGATATTGGTTTAGAGTGTTAAGAAATATTTTTTAACTTCTCTTGGATATTATTTGAAGGGCTTAACATGGTGAAACCTCAATTTTTAACCATTCCAAACATACACGTCAAATATTAGCCTTTCTATCAAATTCAATTAATCACCTCAAAATTTGTTGGTTTCTAAAGGAGTTAACCAAGTGGAAATGAACCATTTTGACATGAAAATATCAAGACGTTGAAACAAGCTAATATTCGACCGGCATGTTAGAAATGGCTAAAGAGTGATGTTTCATCATGCTAAACCTGTAAATAATGGTCAAATATATTTGAAACTCAATTTTACTCGATATTGGTTTAGAGTGTTAAGAAATATTTTTTAACTTCTCTTGGATATTATTTGAAGGGCTTAACATGGTGAAACCTCAATTTTTAACCATTCCAAACATACACGTCAAATATTAGCCTTTCTATCAAATTCAATTAATCACCTCAAAATTTGTTGATTTCTAAAGGAGTTAACCAAGTGGAAATGAACCATTTTGACATGAAAATATCAAGACGTTGAAACAAGCTAATATTCGACCGGCATGTTAGAAATGGCTAAAGAGTGATGTTTCATCATGCTAAACCCTGTAAATAATGGTCAAATATATTTGAAACTCAATTTTACTCGATATTGGTTTAGAGTGTTAAGAAATATTTTTTAACTTCTCTTGGATATTATTTGAAGGGCTTAACATGGTGAAACCTCAATTTTTAACCATTCCAAACATACACGTCAAATATTAGCCTTTCTATCAAATTCAATTAATCACCTCAAAATTTGTTGGTTTCTAAAGGAGTTAACCAAGTGGAAATGAACCATTTTGACATGAAAATATCAAGACGTTGAAACAAGCTAATATTCGACCGGCATGTTAGAAATGGCTAAAGAGTGATGTTTCATCATGCTAAACCCCGTAAATAATGGTCAAATATATTTGAAACTCAATTTTACTCGATATTGGTTTAGAGTGTTAAGAAATATTTTTTAACTTCTCTTGGATATTATTTGAAGGGCTTAACATGGTGAAACCTCAATTTTTAACCATTCCAAACATACACGTCAAATATTAGCCTTTCTATCAAATTCAATTAATCACCTCAAAATTTGTTGGTTTCTAAAGGAGTTAACCAAGTGGAAATGAACCATTTTGACATGAAAATATCAAGACGTTGAAACAAGCTAATATTCGACCGGCATGTTAGAAATGGCTAAAGAGTGATGTTTCATCATGCTAAACCCTGTAAATAATGGTCAAATATATTTGAAACTCAATTTTACTCGATATTGGTTTAGAGTGTTAAGAAATATTTTTTAACTTCTCTTGGATATTATTTGAAGGGCTTAACATGGTGAAACCTCAATTTTTAACCATTCCAAACATACACGTCAAATATTAGCCTTTCTATCAAATTCAATTAATCACCTCAAAATTTGTTGGTTTCTAAAGGAGTTAACCAAGTGGAAATGAACCATTTTGACATGAAAATATCAAGACGTTGAAACAAGCTAATATTCGACCGGCATGTTAGAAATGGCTAAAGAGTGATGTTTCATCATGCTAAACCCCGTAAATAATGGTCAAATATATTTGAAACTCAATTTTACTCGATATTGGTTTAGAGTGTTAAGAAATATTTTTTAACTTCTCTTGGATATTATTTGAAGGGCTTAACATGGTGAAACCTCAATTTTTAACCATTCCAAACATACACGTCAAATATTAGCCTTTCTATCAAATTCAATTAATCACCTCAAAATTTGTTGGTTTCTAAAGGAGTTAACCAAGTGGAAATGAACCATTTTGACATGAAAATATCAAGACGTTGAAACAAGCTAATATTCGACCGGCATGTTAGAAATGGCTAAAGAGTGATGTTTCATCATGCTAAACCACTGTAAATAATGGTCAAATATATTTGAAACTCAATTTTACTCGATATTGGTTTAGAGTGTTAAGAAATATTTTTTAACTTCTCTTGGATATTATTTGAAGGGCTTAACATGGTGAAACCTCAATTTTTAACCATTCCAAACATACACGTCAAATATTAGCCTTTCTATCAAATTCAATTAATCACCTCAAAATTTGTTGGTTTCTAAAGGAGTTAACCAAGTGGAAATGAACCATTTTGACATGAAAATATCAAGACGTTGAAACAAGCTAATATTCGACCGGCATGTTAGAAATGGCTAAAGAGTGATGTTTCATCATGCTAAACCCCGTAAATAATGGTCAAATATATTTGAAACTCAATTTTACTCGATATTGGTTTAGAGTGTTAAGAAATATTTTTTAACTTCTCTTGGATATTATTTGAAGGGCTTAACATGGTGAAACCTCAATTTTTAACCATTCCAAACATACACGTCAAATATTAGCCTTTCTATAAAATTCAATTAATCACCTCAAAATTTGTTGGTTTCTAAAGGAGTTAACCAAGTGGAAATGAACCATTTTGACATGAAAATATCAAGACGTTGAAACAAGCTAATATTCGACCGGCATGTTAGAAATGGCTAAAGAGTGATGTTTCATCATGCTAAACCCTGTAAATAATGGTCAAATATATTTGAAACTCAATTTTACTCGATATTGGTTTAGAGTGTTAAGAAATATTTTTTAACTTCTCTTGGATATTATTTGAAGGGCTTAACATGGTGAAACCTCAATTTTTAACCATTCCAAACATACACGTCAAATATTAGCCTTTCTATCAAATTCAATTAATCACCTCAAAATTTGTTGGTTTCTAAAGGAGTTAACCAAGTGGAAATGAACCATTTTGACATGAAAATATCAAGACGTTGAAACAAGCTAATATTCGACCGGCATGTTAGAAATGGCTAAAGAGTGATGTTTCATCATGCTAAACCCCGTAAATAATGGTCAAATATATTTGAAACTCAATTTTACTCGATATTGGTTTAGAGTGTTAAGAAATATTTTTTAACTTCTCTTGGATATTATTTGAAGGGCTTAACATGGTGAAACCTCAATTTTTAACCATTCCAAACATACACGTCAAATATTAGCCTTTCTATCAAATTCAATTAATCACCTCAAAATTTGTTGGTTTCTAAAGGAGTTAACCAAGTGGAAATGAACCATTTTGACATGAAAATATCAAGACGTTGAAACAAGCTAATATTCGACCGGCATGTTAGAAATGGCTAAAGAGTGATGTTTCATCATGCTAAACCCCGTAAATAATGGTCAAATATATTTGAAACTCAATTTTACTCGATATTGGTTTAGAGTGTTAAGAAATATTTTTTAACTTCTCTTGGATATTATTTGAAGGGCTTAACATGGTGAAACCTCAATTTTTAACCATTCCAAACATACACGTCAAATATTAGCCTTTCTATCAAATTCAATTAATCACCTCAAAATTTGTTGGTTTCTAAAGGAGTTAACCAAGTGGAAATGAACCATTTTGACATGAAAATATCAAGACGTTGAAACAAGCTAATATTCGACCGGCATGTTAGAAATGGCTAAAGAGTGATGTTTCATCATGCTAAACCCTGTAAATAATGGTCAAATATATTTGAAACTCAATTTTACTCGATATTGGTTTAGAGTGTTAAGAAATATTTTTTAACTTCTCTTGGATATTATTTGAAGGGCTTAACATGGTGAAACCTCAATTTTTAACCATTCCAAACATACACGTCAAATATTAGCCTTTCTATCAAATTCAATTAATCACCTCAAAATTTGTTGGTTTCTAAAGGAGTTAACCAAGTGGAAATGAACCATTTTGACATGAAAATATCAAGACGTTGAAACAAGCTAATATTCGACCGGCATGTTAGAAATGGCTAAAGAGTGATGTTTCATCATGCTAAACCCTGTAAATAATGGTCAAATATATTTGAAACTCAATTTTACTCGATATTGGTTTAGAGTGTTAAGAAATATTTTTTAACTTCTCTTGGATATTATTTGAAGGGCTTAACATGGTGAAACCTCAATTTTTAACCATTCCAAACATACACGTCAAATATTAGCCTTTCTATCAAATTCAATTAATCACCTCAAAATTTGTTGGTTTCTAAAGGAGTTAACCAAGTGGAAATGAACCATTTTGACATGAAAATATCAAGACGTTGAAACAAGCTAATATTCGACCGGCATGTTAGAAATGGCTAAAGAGTGATGTTTCATCATGCTAAACCACCGTAAATAATGGTCAAATATATTTGAAACTCAATTTTACTCGATATTGGTTTAGAGTGTTAAGAAATATTTTTTAACTTCTCTTGGATATTATTTGAAGGGCTTAACATGGTGAAACCTCAATTTTTAACCATTCCAAACATACACGTCAAATATTAGCCTTTCTATCAAATTCAATTAATCACCTCAAAATTTGTTGGTTTCTAAAGGAGTTAACCAAGTGGAAATGAACCATTTTGACATGAAAATATCAAGACGTTGAAACAAGCTAATATTCGACCGGCATGTTAGAAATGGCTAAAGAGTGATGTTTCATCATGCTAAACCCCGTAAATAATGGTCAAATATATTTGAAACTCAATTTTACTCGATATTGGTTTAGAGTGTTAAGAAATATTTTTTAACTTCTCTTGGATATTATTTGAAGGGCTTAACATGGTGAAACCTCAATTTTTAACCATTCCAAACATACACGTCAAATATTAGCCTTTCTATCAAATTCAATTAATCACCTCAAAATTTGTTGGTTTCTAAAGGAGTTAACCAAGTGGAAATGAACCATTTTGACATGAAAATATCAAGACGTTGAAACAAGCTAATATTCGACCGGCATGTTAGAAATGGCTAAAGAGTGATGTTTCATCATGCTAAACCCTGTAAATAATGGTCAAATATATTTGAAACTCAATTTTACTCGATATTGGTTTAGAGTGTTAAGAAATATTTTTTAACTTCTCTTGGATATTATTTGAAGGGCTTAACATGGTGAAACCTCAATTTTTAACCATTCCAAACATACACGTCAAATATTAGCCTTTCTATCAAATTCAATTAATCACCTCAAAATTTGTTGGTTTCTAAAGGAGTTAACCAAGTGGAAATGAACCATTTTGACATGAAAATATCAAGACGTTGAAACAAGCTAATATTCGACCGGCATGTTAGAAATGGCTAAAGAGTGATGTTTCATCATGCTAAACCCTGTAAATAATGGTCAAATATATTTGAAACTCAATTTTACTCGATATTGGTTTAGAGTGTTAAGAAATATTTTTTAACTTCTCTTGGATATTATTTGAAGGGCTTAACATGGTGAAACCTCAATTTTTAACCATTCCAAACATACACGTCAAATATTAGCCTTTCTATCAAATTCAATTAATCACCTCAAAATTTGTTGGTTTCTAAAGGAGTTAACCAAGTGGAAATGAACCATTTTGACATGAAAATATCAAGACGTTGAAACAAGCTAATATTCGACCGGCATGTTAGAAATGGCTAAAGAGTGATGTTTCATCATGCTAAACCCCGTAAATAATGGTCAAATATATTTGAAACTCAATTTTACTCGATATTGGTTTAGAGTGTTAAGAAATATTTTTTAACTTCTCTTGGATATTATTTGAAGGGCTTAACATGGTGAAACCTCAATTTTTAACCATTCCAAACATACACGTCAAATATTAGCCTTTCTATCAAATTCAATTAATCACCTCAAAATTTGTTGGTTTCTAAAGGAGTTAACCAAGTGGAAATGAACCATTTTGACATGAAAATATCAAGACGTTGAAACAAGCTAATATTCGACCGGCATGTTAGAAATGGCTAAAGAGTGATGTTTCATCATGCTAAACCCTGTAAATAATGGTCAAATATATTTGAAACTCAATTTTACTCGATATTGGTTTAGAGTGTTAAGAAATATTTTTTAACTTCTCTTGGATATTATTTGAAGGGCTTAACATGGTGAAACCTCAATTTTTAACCATTCCAAACATACACGTCAAATATTAGCCTTTCTATCAAATTCAATTAATCACCTCAAAATTTGTTGGTTTCTAAAGGAGTTAACCAAGTGGAAATGAACCATTTTGACATGAAAATATCAAGACGTTGAAACAAGCTAATATTCGACCGGCATGTTAGAAATGGCTAAAGAGTGATGTTTCATCATGCTAAACCCCGTAAATAATGGTCAAATATATTTGAAACTCAATTTTACTCGATATTGGTTTAGAGTGTTAAGAAATATTTTTTAACTTCTCTTGGATATTATTTGAAGGGCTTAACATGGTGAAACCTCAATTTTTAACCATTCCAAACATACACGTCAAATATTAGCCTTTCTATCAAATTCAATTAATCACCTCAAAATTTGTTGGTTTCTAAAGGAGTTAACCAAGTGGAAATGAACCATTTTGACATGAAAATATCAAGACGTTGAAACAAGCTAATATTCGACCGGCATGTTAGAAATGGCTAAAGAGTGATGTTTCATCATGCTAAACCCTCGTAAATAATGGTCAAATATATTTGAAACTCAATTTTACTCGATATTGGTTTAGAGTGTTAAGAAATATTTTTTAACTTCTCTTGGATATTATTTGAAGGGCTTAACATGGTGAAACCTCAATTTTTAACCATTCCAAACATACACGTCAAATATTAGCCTTTCTATCAAATTCAATTAATCACCTCAAAATTTGTTGGTTTCTAAAGGAGTTAACCAAGTGGAAATGAACCATTTTGACATGAAAATATCAAGACGTTGAAACAAGCTAATATTCGACCGGCATGTTAGAAATGGCTAAAGAGTGATGTTTCATCATGCTAAACCCTGTAAATAATGGTCAAATATATTTGAAACTCAATTTTACTCGATATTGGTTTAGAGTGTTAAGAAATAT
Organism: Linum usitatissimum; assembly: GCA_030674075.2. NCBI lineage: Eukaryota > Viridiplantae > Streptophyta > Magnoliopsida > Malpighiales > Linaceae > Linum > Linum usitatissimum. Next base: position 51,189 of record JAUJYP020000292.1, on the reverse strand, counting down.
TTTTTAACTTCTCTTGGATATTATTTGAAGGGCTTAACATGGTGAAACCTCAATTTTTAACCATTCCAAACATACACGTCAAATATTAGCCTTTCTATCAAATTCAATTAATCACCTCAAAATTTGTTGGTTTCTAAAGGAGTTAACCAAGTGGAAATGAACCATTTTGACATGAAAATATCAAGACGTTGAAACAAGCTAATATTCGACCGGCATGTTAGAAATGGCTAAAGAGTGATGTTTCATCATGCTAAACCCTGTAAATAATGGTCAAATATATTTGAAACTCAATTTTACTCGATATTGGTTTAGAGTGTTAAGAAATATTTTTTAACTTCTCTTGGATATTATTTGAAGGGCTTAACATGGTGAAACCTCAATTTTTAACCATTCCAAACATACACGTCAAATATTAGCCTTTCTATCAAATTCAATTAATCACCTCAAAATTTGTTGGTTTCTAAAGGAGTTAACCAAGTGGAAATGAACCATTTTGACATGAAAATATCAAGACGTTGAAACAAGCTAATATTCGACCGGCATGTTAGAAATGGCTAAAGAGTGATGTTTCATCATGCTAAACCCCGTAAATAATGGTCAAATATATTTGAAACTCAATTTTACTCGATATTGGTTTAGAGTGTTAAGAAATATTTTTTAACTTCTCTTGGATATTATTTGAAGGGCTTAACATGGTGAAACCTCAATTTTTAACCATTCCAAACATACACGTCAAATATTAGCCTTTCTATCAAATTCAATTAATCACCTCAAAATTTGTTGGTTTCTAAAGGAGTTAACCAAGTGGAAATGAACCATTTTGACATGAAAATATCAAGACGTTGAAACAAGCTAATATTCGACCGGCATGTTAGAAATGGCTAAAGAGTGATGTTTCATCATGCTAAACCCTGTAAATAATGGTCAAATATATTTGAAACTCAATTTTACTCGATATTGGTTTAGAGTGTTAAGAAATATTTTTTAACTTCTCTTGGATATTATTTGAAGGGCTTAACATGGTGAAACCTCAATTTTTAACCATTCCAAACATACACGTCAAATATTAGCCTTTCTATCAAATTCAATTAATCACCTCAAAATTTGTTGGTTTCTAAAGGAGTTAACCAAGTGGAAATGAACCATTTTGACATGAAAATATCAAGACGTTGAAACAAGCTAATATTCGACCGGCATGTTAGAAATGGCTAAAGAGTGATGTTTCATCATGCTAAACCCCGTAAATAATGGTCAAATATATTTGAAACTCAATTTTACTCGATATTGGTTTAGAGTGTTAAGAAATATTTTTTAACTTCTCTTGGATATTATTTGAAGGGCTTAACATGGTGAAACCTCAATTTTTAACCATTCCAAACATACACGTCAAATATTAGCCTTTCTATCAAATTCAATTAATCACCTCAAAATTTGTTGGTTTCTAAAGGAGTTAACCAAGTGGAAATGAACCATTTTGACATGAAAATATCAAGACGTTGAAACAAGCTAATATTCGACCGGCATGTTAGAAATGGCTAAAGAGTGATGTTTCATCATGCTAAACCCGTAAATAATGGTCAAATATATTTGAAACTCAATTTTACTCGATATTGGTTTAGAGTGTTAAGAAATATTTTTTAACTTCTCTTGGATATTATTTGAAGGGCTTAACATGGTGAAACCTCAATTTTTAACCATTCCAAACATACACGTCAAATATTAGCCTTTCTATCAAATTCAATTAATCACCTCAAAATTTGTTGGTTTCTAAAGGAGTTAACCAAGTGGAAATGAACCATTTTGACATGAAAATATCAAGACGTTGAAACAAGCTAATATTCGACCGGCATGTTAGAAATGGCTAAAGAGTGATGTTTCATCATGCTAAACCCTGTAAATAATGGTCAAATATATTTGAAACTCAATTTTACTCGATATTGGTTTAGAGTGTTAAGAAATATTTTTTAACTTCTCTTGGATATTATTTGAAGGGCTTAACATGGTGAAACCTCAATTTTTAACCATTCCAAACATACACGTCAAATATTAGCCTTTCTATCAAATTCAATTAATCACCTCAAAATTTGTTGGTTTCTAAAGGAGTTAACCAAGTGGAAATGAACCATTTTGACATGAAAATATCAAGACGTTGAAACAAGCTAATATTCGACCGGCATGTTAGAAATGGCTAAAGAGTGATGTTTCATCATGCTAAACCCTGTAAATAATGGTCAAATATATTTGAAACTCAATTTTACTCGATATTGGTTTAGAGTGTTAAGAAATATTTTTTAACTTCTCTTGGATATTATTTGAAGGGCTTAACATGGTGAAACCTCAATTTTTAACCATTCCAAACATACACGTCAAATATTAGCCTTTCTATCAAATTCAATTAATCACCTCAAAATTTGTTGGTTTCTAAAGGAGTTAACCAAGTGGAAATGAACCATTTTGACATGAAAATATCAAGACGTTGAAACAAGCTAATATTCGACCGGCATGTTAGAAATGGCTAAAGAGTGATGTTTCATCATGCTAAACCCTGTAAATAATGGTCAAATATATTTGAAACTCAATTTTACTCGATATTGGTTTAGAGTGTTAAGAAATATTTTTTAACTTCTCTTGGATATTATTTGAAGGGCTTAACATGGTGAAACCTCAATTTTTAACCATTCCAAACATACACGTCAAATATTAGCCTTTCTATCAAATTCAATTAATCACCTCAAAATTTGTTGGTTTCTAAAGGAGTTAACCAAGTGGAAATGAACCATTTTGACATGAAAATATCAAGACGTTGAAACAAGCTAATATTCGACCGGCATGTTAGAAATGGCTAAAGAGTGATGTTTCATCATGCTAAACCCCGTAAATAATGGTCAAATATATTTGAAACTCAATTTTACTCGATATTGGTTTAGAGTGTTAAGAAATATTTTTTAACTTCTCTTGGATATTATTTGAAGGGCTTAACATGGTGAAACCTCAATTTTTAACCATTCCAAACATACACGTCAAATATTAGCCTTTCTATCAAATTCAATTAATCACCTCAAAATTTGTTGGTTTCTAAAGGAGTTAACCAAGTGGAAATGAACCATTTTGACATGAAAATATCAAGACGTTGAAACAAGCTAATATTCGACCGGCATGTTAGAAATGGCTAAAGAGTGATGTTTCATCATGCTAAACCCCGTAAATAATGGTCAAATATATTTGAAACTCAATTTTACTCGATATTGGTTTAGAGTGTTAAGAAATATTTTTTAACTTCTCTTGGATATTATTTGAAGGGCTTAACATGGTGAAACCTCAATTTTTAACCATTCCAAACATACACGTCAAATATTAGCCTTTCTATCAAATTCAATTAATCACCTCAAAATTTGTTGGTTTCTAAAGGAGTTAACCAAGTGGAAATGAACCATTTTGACATGAAAATATCAAGACGTTGAAACAAGCTAATATTCGACCGGCATGTTAGAAATGGCTAAAGAGTGATGTTTCATCATGCTAAACCCTGTAAATAATGGTCAAATATATTTGAAACTCAATTTTACTCGATATTGGTTTAGAGTGTTAAGAAATATTTTTTAACTTCTCTTGGATATTATTTGAAGGGCTTAACATGGTGAAACCTCAATTTTTAACCATTCCAAACATACACGTCAAATATTAGCCTTTCTATCAAATTCAATTAATCACCTCAAAATTTGTTGGTTTCTAAAGGAGTTAACCAAGTGGAAATGAACCATTTTGACATGAAAATATCAAGACGTTGAAACAAGCTAATATTCGACCGGCATGTTAGAAATGGCTAAAGAGTGATGTTTCATCATGCTAAACCCTGTAAATAATGGTCAAATATATTTGAAACTCAATTTTACTCGATATTGGTTTAGAGTGTTAAGAAATATTTTTTAACTTCTCTTGGATATTATTTGAAGGGCTTAACATGGTGAAACCTCAATTTTAACCATTCCAAACATACACGTCAAATATTAGCCTTTCTATCAAATTCAATTAATCACCTCAAAATTTGTTGGTTTCTAAAGGAGTTAACCAAGTGGAAATGAACCATTTTGACATGAAAATATCAAGACGTTGAAACAAGCTAATATTCGACCGGCATGTTAGAAATGGCTAAAGAGTGATGTTTCATCATGCTAAACCCGTAAATAATGGTCAAATATATTTGAAACTCAATTTTACTCGATATTGGTTTAGAGTGTTAAGAAATATTTTTTAACTTCTCTTGGATATTATTTGAAGGGCTTAACATGGTGAAACCTCAATTTTTAACCATTCCAAACATACACGTCAAATATTAGCCTTTCTATCAAATTCAATTAATCACCTCAAAATTTGTTGGTTTCTAAAGGAGTTAACCAAGTGGAAATGAACCATTTTGACATGAAAATATCAAGACGTTGAAACAAGCTAATATTCGACCGGCATGTTAGAAATGGCTAAAGAGTGATGTTTCATCATGCTAAACCCTGTAAATAATGGTCAAATATATTTGAAACTCAATTTTACTCGATATTGGTTTAGAGTGTTAAGAAATATTTTTTAACTTCTCTTGGATATTATTTGAAGGGCTTAACATGGTGAAACCTCAATTTTTAACCATTCCAAACATACACGTCAAATATTAGCCTTTCTATCAAATTCAATTAATCACCTCAAAATTTGTTGGTTTCTAAAGGAGTTAACCAAGTGGAAATGAACCATTTTGACATGAAAATATCAAGACGTTGAAACAAGCTAATATTCGACCGGCATGTTAGAAATGGCTAAAGAGTGATGTTTCATCATGCTAAACCCTGTAAATAATGGTCAAATATATTTGAAACTCAATTTTACTCGATATTGGTTTAGAGTGTTAAGAAATATTTTTTAACTTCTCTTGGATATTATTTGAAGGGCTTAACATGGTGAAACCTCAATTTTTAACCATTCCAAACATACACGTCAAATATTAGCCTTTCTATCAAATTCAATTAATCACCTCAAAATTTGTTGGTTTCTAAAGGAGTTAACCAAGTGGAAATGAACCATTTTGACATGAAAATATCAAGACGTTGAAACAAGCTAATATTCGACCGGCATGTTAGAAATGGCTAAAGAGTGATGTTTCATCATGCTAAACCCTGTAAATAATGGTCAAATATATTTGAAACTCAATTTTACTCGATATTGGTTTAGAGTGTTAAGAAATATTTTTTAACTTCTCTTGGATATTATTTGAAGGGCTTAACATGGTGAAACCTCAATTTTTAACCATTCCAAACATACACGTCAAATATTAGCCTTTCTATCAAATTCAATTAATCACCTCAAAATTTGTTGGTTTCTAAAGGAGTTAACCAAGTGGAAATGAACCATTTTGACATGAAAATATCAAGACGTTGAAACAAGCTAATATTCGACCGGCATGTTAGAAATGGCTAAAGAGTGATGTTTCATCATGCTAAACCCTGTAAATAATGGTCAAATATATTTGAAACTCAATTTTACTCGATATTGGTTTAGAGTGTTAAGAAATATTTTTTAACTTCACTTGGATATTATTTGAAGGGCTTAACATGGTGAAACCTCAATTTTTAACCATTCCAAACATACACGTCAAATATTAGCCTTTCTATCAAATTCAATTAATCACCTCAAAATTTGTTGGTTTCTAAAGGAGTTAACCAAGGAAATGAACCATTTTGACATGAAAATATCAAGACGTTGAAACAAGCTAATATTCGACCGGCATGTTAGAAATGGCTAAAGAGTGATGTTTCATCATGCTAAACCTTGTAAATAATGGTCAAATATATTTGAAACTCAATTTTACTCGATATTGGTTTAGAGTGTTAAGAAATATTTTTTAACTTCTCTTGGATATTATTTGAAGGGCTTAACATGGTGAAACCTCAATTTTTAACCATTCCAAACATACACGTCAAATATTAGCCTTTCTATCAAATTCAATTAATCACCTCAAAATTTGTTGGTTTCTAAAGGAGTTAACCAAGTGGAAATGAACCATTTTGACATGAAAATATCAAGACGTTGAAACAAGCTAATATTCGACCGGCATGTTAGAAATGGCTAAAGAGTGATGTTTCATCATGCTAAACCCTGTAAATAATGGTCAAATATATTTGAAACTCAATTTTACTCGATATTGGTTTAGAGTGTTAAGAAATATTTTTTAACTTCTCTTGGATATTATTTGAAGGGCTTAACATGGTGAAACCTCAATTTTTAACCATTCCAAACATACACGTCAAATATTAGCCTTTCTATCAAATTCAATTAATCACCTCAAAATTTGTTGGTTTCTAAAGGAGTTAACCAAGTGGAAATGAACCATTTTGACATGAAAATATCAAGACGTTGAAACAAGCTAATATTCGACCGGCATGTTAGAAATGGCTAAAGAGTGATGTTTCATCATGCTAAACCCCGTAAATAATGGTCAAATATATTTGAAACTCAATTTTACTCGATATTGGTTTAGAGTGTTAAGAAATATTTTTTAACTTCTCTTGGATATTATTTGAAGGGCTTAACATGGTGAAACCTCAATTTTTAACCATTCCAAACATACACGTCAAATATTAGCCTTTCTATCAAATTCAATTAATCACCTCAAAATTTGTTGGTTTCTAAAGGAGTTAACCAAGTGGAAATGAACCATTTTGACATGAAAATATCAAGACGTTGAAACAAGCTAATATTCGACCGGCATGTTAGAAATGGCTAAAGAGTGATGTTTCATCATGCTAAACCCTGTAAATAATGGTCAAATATATTTGAAACTCAATTTTACTCGATATTGGTTTAGAGTGTTAAGAAATATTTTTTAACTTCTCTTGGATATTATTTGAAGGGCTTAACATGGTGAAACCTCAATTTTTAACCATTCCAAACATACACGTCAAATATTAGCCTTTCTATCAAATTCAATTAATCACCTCAAAATTTGTTGGTTTCTAAAGGAGTTAACCAAGTGGAAATGAACCATTTTGACATGAAAATATCAAGACGTTGAAACAAGCTAATATTCGACCGGCATGTTAGAAATGGCTAAAGAGTGATGTTTCATCATGCTAAACCCTGTAAATAATGGTCAAATATATTTGAAACTCAATTTTACTCGATATTGGTTTAGAGTGATAAGAAATATTTTTTAACTTCTCTTGGATATTATTTGAAGGGCTTAACATGGTGAAACCTCAATTTTTAACCATTCCAAACATACACGTCAAATATTAGCCTTTCTATCAAATTCAATTAATCACCTCAAAATTTGTTGGTTTCTAAAGGAGTTAACCAAGTGGAAATGAACCATTTTGACATGAAAATATCAAGACGTTGAAACAAGCTAATATTCGACCGGCATGTTAGAAATGGCTAAAGAGTGATGTTTCATCATGCTAAACCCCGTAAATAATGGTCAAATATATTTGAAACTCAATTTTACTCGATATTGGTTTAGAGTGTTAAGAAATATTTTTTAACTTCTCTTGGATATTATTTGAAGGGCTTAACATGGTGAAACCTCAATTTTTAACCATTCCAAACATACACGTCAAATATTAGCCTTTCTATCAAATTCAATTAATCACCTCAAAATTTGTTGGTTTCTAAAGGAGTTAACCAAGTGGAAATGAACCATTTTGACATGAAAATATCAAGACGTTGAAACAAGCTAATATTCGACCGGCATGTTAGAAATGGCTAAAGAGTGATGTTTCATCATGCTAAACCCTGTAAATAATGGTCAAATATATTTGAAACTCAATTTTACTCGATATTGGTTTAGAGTGTTAAGAAATATTTTTTAACTTCTCTTGGATATTATTTGAAGGGCTTAACATGGTGAAACCTCAATTTTTAACCATTCCAAACATACACGTCAAATATTAGCCTTTCTATCAAATTCAATTAATCACCTCAAAATTTGTTGGTTTCTAAAGGAGTTAACCAAGTGGAAATGAACCATTTTGACATGAAAATATCAAGACGTTGAAACAAGCTAATATTCGACATTCATGTTAGAAATGGCTAAAGAGTGATGTTTCATCATGCTAAACCCTGTAAATAATGGTCAAATATATTTGAAACTCAATTTTACTCGATATTGGTTTAGAGTGTTAAGAAATATTTTTTAACTTCTCTTGGATATTATTTGAAGGGCTTAACATGGTGAAACCTCAATTTTTAACCATTCCAAACATACACGTCAAATATTAGCCTTTCTATCAAATTCAATTAATCACCTCAAAATTTGTTGGTTTCTAAAGGAGTTAACCAAGTGGAAATGAACCATTTTGACATGAAAATATCAAGACGTTGAAACAAGCTAATATTCGACCGGCATGTTAGAAATGGCTAAAGAGTGATGTTTCATCATGCTAAACCCTGTAAATAATGGTCAAATATATTTGAAACTCAATTTTACTCGATATTGGTTTAGAGTGTTAAGAAATATTTTTTAACTTCTCTTGGATATTATTTGAAGGGCTTAACATGGTGAAACCTCAATTTTTAACCATTCCAAACATACACGTCAAATATTAGCCTTTCTATCAAATTCAATTAATCACCTCAAAATTTGTTGGTTTCTAAAGGAGTTAACCAAGTGGAAATGAACCATTTTGACATGAAAATATCAAGACGTTGAAACAAGCTAATATTCGACCGGCATGTTAGAAATGGCTAAAGAGTGATGTTTCATCATGCTAAACCCCGTAAATAATGGTCAAATATATTTGAAACTCAATTTTACTCGATATTGGTTTAGAGTGTTAAGAAATATTTTTTAACTTCTCTTGGATATTATTTGAAGGGCTTAACATGGTGAAACCTCAATTTTTAACCATTCCAAACATACACGTCAAATATTAGCCTTTCTATCAAATTCAATTAATCACCTCAAAATTTGTTGGTTTCTAAAGGAGTTAACCAAGTGGAAATGAACCATTTTGACATGAAAATATCAAGACGTTGAAACAAGCTAATATTCGACCGGCATGTTAGAAATGGCTAAAGAGTGATGTTTCATCATGCTAAACCCTGTAAATAATGGTCAAATATATTTGAAACTCAATTTTACTCGATATTGGTTTAGAGTGTTAAGAAATATTTTTTAACTTCTCTTGGATATTATTTGAAGGGCTTAACATGGTGAAACCTCAATTTTTAACCATTCCAAACATACACGTCAAATATTAGCCTTTCTATCAAATTCAATTAATCACCTCAAAATTTGTTGGTTTCTAAAGGAGTTAACCAAGGAAATGAACCATTTTGACATGAAAATATCAAGACGTTGAAACAAGCTAATATTCGACATTCATGTTAGAAATGGCTAAAGAGTGATGTTTCATCATGCTAAACCCTGTAAATAATGGTCAAATATATTTGAAACTCAATTTTACTCGATATTGGTTTAGAGTGTTAAGAAATATTTTTTAACTTCACTTGGATATTATTTGAAGGGCTTAACATGGTGAAACCTCAATTTTTAACCATTCCAAACATACACGTCAAATATTAGCCTTTCTATCAAATTCAATTAATCACCTCAAAATTTGTTGGTTTCTAAAGGAGTTAACCAAGTGGAAATGAACCATTTTGACATGAAAATATCAAGACGTTGAAACAAGCTAATATTCGACCGGCATGTTAGAAATGGCTAAAGAGTGATGTTTCATCATGCTAAACCCTGTAAAATAATGGTCAAATATATTTGAAACTCAATTTTACTCGATATTGGTTTAGAGTGTTAAGAAATATTTTTTAACTTCTCTTGGATATTATTTGAAGGGCTTAACATGGTGAAACCTCAATTTTTAACCATTCCAAACATACACGTCAAATATTAGCCTTTCTATCAAATTCAATTAATCACCTCAAAATTTGTTGGTTTCTAAAGGAGTTAACCAAGTGGAAATGAACCATTTTGACATGAAAATATCAAGACGTTGAAACAAGCTAATATTCGACCGGCATGTTAGAAATGGCTAAAGAGTGATGTTTCATCATGCTAAACCCTGTAAATAATGGTCAAATATATTTGAAACTCAATTTTACTCGATATTGGTTTAGAGTGTTAAGAAATATTTTTTAACTTCTCTTGGATATTATTTGAAGGGCTTAACATGGTGAAACCTCAATTTTTAACCATTCCAAACATACACGTCAAATATTAGCCTTTTTATAAAATTCAATTAATCACCTCAAAATTTGTTGATTTCTAAAGGGGTTAACCAATGGAAATGAACCATTTTGACATGAAAATATCAAGACGTTGAAACAAGCTAATATTCGACATTCATGTTAAAAATGTATAAAGAGTGATGTTTCATCATGCTAAACCCCGTAAATAATGGTCAAATATATTTGAAACTCAATTTTACTCGATATTGGTTTAGAGTGATAAGAAATATTTTTTAACTTCACTTGGATATTATTTGAAGGGCTTAACATGGTGAAACCTCAATTTTTAACCATTCCAAACATACACGTCAAATATTAGCCTTTCTATCAAATTCAATTAATCACCTCAAAATTTGTTGGTTTCTAAAGGAGTTAACCAAGTGGAAATGAACCATTTTGACATGAAAATATCAAGACGTTGAAACAAGCTAATATTCGACCGGCATGTTAGAAATGGCTAAAGAGTGATGTTTCATCATGCTAAACCCTGTAAATAATGGTCAAATATATTTGAAACTCAATTTTACTCGATATTGGTTTAGAGTGTTAAGAAATATTTTTTAACTTCACTTGGATATTATTTGAAGGGCTTAACATGGTGAAACCTCAATTTTTAACCATTCCAAACATACACGTCAAATATTAGCCTTTCTATCAAATTCAATTAATCACCTCAAAATTTGTTGGTTTCTAAAGGAGTTAACCAAGTGGAAATGAACCATTTTGACATGAAAATATCAAGACGTTGAAACAAGCTAATATTCGACCGGCATGTTAGAAATGGCTAAAGAGTGATGTTTCATCATGCTAAACCCTGTAAATAATGGTCAAATATATTTGAAACTCAATTTTACTCGATATTGGTTTAGAGTGTTAAGAAATATTTTTTAACTTCTCTTGGATATTATTTGAAGGGCTTAACATGGTGAAACCTCAATTTTTAACCATTCCAAACATACACGTCAAATATTAGCCTTTCTATCAAATTCAATTAATCACCTCAAAATTTGTTGGTTTCTAAAGGAGTTAACCAAGTGGAAATGAACCATTTTGACATGAAAATATCAAGACGTTGAAACAAGCTAATATTCGACCGGCATGTTAGAAATGGCTAAAGAGTGATGTTTCATCATGCTAAACCCCGTAAATAATGGTCAAATATATTTGAAACTCAATTTTACTCGATATTGGTTTAGAGTGTTAAGAAATATTTTTTAACTTCTCTTGGATATTATTTGAAGGGCTTAACATGGTGAAACCTCAATTTTTAACCATTCCAAACATACACGTCAAATATTAGCCTTTCTATAAAATTCAATTAATCACCTCAAAATTTGTTGGTTTCTAAAGGAGTTAACCAATGGAAATGAACCATTTTGACATGAAAATATCAAGACGTTGAAACAAGCTAATATTCGACATTCATGTTAGAAATGGCTAAAGAGTGATGTTTCATCATGCTAAACCCCGTAAATAATGGTCAAATATATTTGAAACTCAATTTTACTCGATATTGGTTTAGAGTGATAAGAAATATTTTTTAACTTCACTTGGATATTATTTGAAGGGCTTAACATGGTGAAACCTCAATTTTTAACCATTCCAAACATACACGTCAAATATTAGCCTTTCTATCAAATTCAATTAATCACCTCAAAATTTGTTGGTTTCTAAAGGAGTTAACCAAGTGGAAATGAACCATTTTGACATGAAAATATCAAGACGTTGAAACAAGCTAATATTCGACCGGCATGTTAGAAATGGCTAAAGAGTGATGTTTCATCATGCTAAACCCTGTAAATAATGGTCAAATATATTTGAAACTCAATTTTACTCGATATTGGTTTAGAGTGTTAAGAAATATTTTTTAACTTCTCTTGGATATTATTTGAAGGGCTTAACATGGTGAAACCTCAATTTTTAACCATTCCAAACATACACGTCAAATATTAGCCTTTCTATAAAATTCAATTAATCACCTCAAAATTTGTTGGTTTCTAAAGGAGTTAACCAAGTGGAAATGAACCATTTTGACATGAAAATATCAAGACGTTGAAACAAGCTAATATTCGACCGGCATGTTAGAAATGGCTAAAGAGTGATGTTTCATCATGCTAAACCCTGTAAATAATGGTCAAATATATTTGAAACTCAATTTTACTCGATATTGGTTTAGAGTGTTAAGAAATATTTTTTAACTTCTCTTGGATATTATTTGAAGGGCTTAACATGGTGAAACCTCAATTTTTAACCATTCCAAACATACACGTCAAATATTAGCCTTTCTATCAAATTCAATTAATCACCTCAAAATTTGTTGGTTTCTAAAGGAGTTAACCAAGTGGAAATGAACCATTTTGACATGAAAATATCAAGACGTTGAAACAAGCTAATATTCGACCTCTAAGATAGAAATGGCCAAAGAGTGATGTTTCATCATGCTAAACCCTGCAAATAATGGTCAAATATATTTGAAACTCAATTTTACTCGATATTGGCTTGCAGTGCAAGTTAAGAAATATTTTTTAATTTCTCTATGATATTATTTCAAGGGCTTAACATGGTGAAACTTCAATTTTTAACCATTCCAAACATACACGTCAAATATTAGCCTTTCTATAAAATTCAATTAATCACCTGAAAATTTGTTGATTTCTAAAAAAGTGCTTAACTGTACTGGAAATGAACCATTTTCACATGAAAATATCAAGACGTTGAAACAAGCTAATATTCGACTCGCATGTTAGAAATGGCTAAAGAGTGATGTTTCATCATGCTAAACCCTGTACATAATGGTCAAATATATTTGAAACTCAATTTTACTCGATATTGGTTTAGAGTGATAAGAAATATTTTAAAACATCACTTGGATATTATTTGAAGTGGCTTAACATGGTGAAAACCTCAATTTTTAACCATTCCAAACATACACGTCAAATATTAGCCTTTCTATCAAATTCAATTAATCACCTCAAAATTTGTTGGTTTCTAAAAGGAGTTAACCAAGTGGAAATGAACCATTTTGACATGAAAATATCAAGACGTTGAAACAAGCTAATATTCGACCGTCATGTTAGAAATAACTAAAGAGTGATGTTTCATCATGCTAAACCCTGTACATAATGGTCAAATATATTTGGAAAACTCAATTTTACTCGATATTGGCTTGCAGAGATAAGAAATATTTTAAAACATCACTCTGATATTATTTGAAGGGCTTAACATGGTGAAACCTCAATTTTTAACCATTCCAAACATACACGTCAAATATTAGCCTTTCTATCAAATTCAATTAATCACCTCAAAATTTGTTGGTTTCTAAAGGAGTTAACCAATGGAAATGAACCATTTTGACATGAAAATATCAAGACGTTGAAACAAGCTAATATTCGACCGGCATGTTAAAAATGGCTAAAGAGTGATGTTTCATCATGCTAAACCCGTAAATAATGGTCAAATATATTTGAAACTCAATTTTACTCGATATTGGTTTAGAGTGTTAAGAAATATTTTTTAACTTCTCTTGGATATTATTTGAAGGGCTTAACATGGTGAAACCTCAATTTTTAACCATTCCAAACATACACGTCAAATATTAGCCTTTCTATCAAATTCAATTAATCACCTCAAAATTTGTTGGTTTCTAAAGGAGTTAACCAAGTGGAAATGAACCATTTTGACATGAAAATATCAAGACGTTGAAACAAGCTAATATTCGACCGGCATGTTAGAAATGGCTAAAGAGTGATGTTTCATCATGCTAAACCCTGTAAATAATGGTCAAATATATTTGAAACTCAATTTTACTCGATATTGGTTTAGAGTGTTAAGAAATATTTTTTAACTTCTCTTGGATATTATTTGAAGGGCTTAACATGGTGAAACCTCAATTTTTAACCATTCCAAACATACACGTCAAATATTAGCCTTTCTATAAAATTCAATTAATCACCTCAAAATTTGTTGATTTCTAAAGGAGTTAACCAATGGAAATGAACCATTTTGACATGAAAATATCAAGACGTTGAAACAAGCTAATATTCGACATTCATGTTAGAAATGTATAAAGAGTGATGTTTCATCATGCTAAACCCTGTAAATAATGGTCAAATATATTTGAAACTCAATTTTACTCGATATTGGTTTAGAGTGATAAGAAATATTTTTTAACTTCACTTGGATATTATTTGAAGGGCTTAACATGGTGAAACCTCAATTTTTAACCATTCCAAACATACACGTCAAATATTAGCCTTTCTATCAAATTCAATTAATCACCTCAAAATTTGTTGGTTTCTAAAGGAGTTAACCAGTGGAAATGAACCATTTTGACATGAAAATATCAAGACGTTGAAACAAGCTAATATTCGACCGGCATGTTAGAAATGGCTAAAGAGTGATGTTTCATCATGCTAAACCCAGTAAATAATGGTCAAATATATTTGAAACTCAATTTTACTCGATATTGGTTTAGAGTGATAAGAAATATTTTTTAACTTCTCTTGGATATTATTTGAAGGGCTTAACATGGTGAAACCTCAATTTTTAACCATTCCAAACATACACGTCAAATATTAGCCTTTCTATCAAATTCAATTAATCACCTCAAAATTTGTTGGTTTCTAAAGGAGTTAACCAAGTGGAAATGAACCATTTTGACATGAAAATATCAAGACGTTGAAACAAGCTAATATTCGACATTCATGTTAGAAATGGCTAAAGAGTGATGTTTCATCATGCTAAACCCTGTAAATAATGGTCAAATATATTTGAAACTCAATTTTACTCGATATTGGTTTAGAGTGTTAAGAAATATTTTTTAACTTCTCTTGGATATTATTTGAAGGGCTTAACATGGTGAAACCTCAATTTTTAACCATTCCAAACATACACGTCAAATATTAGCCTTTCTATCAAATTCAATTAATCACCTCAAAATTTGTTGGTTTCTAAAGGAGTTAACCAAGTGGAAATGAACCATTTTGACATGAAAATATCAAGACGTTGAAACAAGCTAATATTCGACCGGCATGTTAGAAATGGCTAAAGAGTGATGTTTCATCATGCTAAACCCCGTAAATAATGGTCAAATATATTTGAAACTCAATTTTACTCGATATTGGTTTAGAGTGTTAAGAAATATTTTTTAACTTCTCTTGGATATTATTTGAAGGGCTTAACATGGTGAAACCTCAATTTTTAACCATTCCAAACATACACGTCAAATATTAGCCTTTCTATCAAATTCAATTAATCACCTCAAAATTTGTTGGTTTCTAAAGGAGTTAACCAAGTGGAAATGAACCATTTTGACATGAAAATATCAAGACGTTGAAACAAGCTAATATTCGACATTCATGTTAGAAATGGCTAAAGAGTGATGTTTCATCATGCTAAACCCTGTAAATAATGGTCAAATATATTTGAAACTCAATTTTACTCGATATTGGTTTAGAGTGTTAAGAAATATTTTTTAACTTCACTTGGATATTATTTGAAGGGCTTAACATGGTGAAACCTCAATTTTTAACCATTCCAAACATACACGTCAAATATTAGCCTTTCTATCAAATTCAATTAATCACCTCAAAATTTGTTGGTTTCTAAAGGAGTTAACCAAGTGGAAATGAACCATTTTGACATGAAAATATCAAGACGTTGAAACAAGCTAATATTCGACCGGCATGTTAGAAATGGCTAAAGAGTGATGTTTCATCATGCTAAACCCTGTAAATAATGGTCAAATATATTTGAAACTCAATTTTACTCGATATTGGTTTAGAGTGTTAAGAAATATTTTTTAACTTCTCTTGGATATTATTTGAAGGGCTTAACATGGTGAAACCTCAATTTTTAACCATTCCAAACATACACGTCAAATATTAGCCTTTCTATCAAATTCAATTAATCACCTCAAAATTTGTTGGTTTCTAAAGGAGTTAACCAAGTGGAAATGAACCATTTTGACATGAAAATATCAAGACGTTGAAACAAGCTAATATTCGACCGGCATGTTAGAAATGGCTAAAGAGTGATGTTTCATCATGCTAAACCCTGTAAATAATGGTCAAATATATTTGAAACTCAATTTTACTCGATATTGGTTTAGAGTGTTAAGAAATATTTTTTAACTTCTCTTGGATATTATTTGAAGGGCTTAACATGGTGAAACCTCAATTTTTAACCATTCCAAACATACACGTCAAATATTAGCCTTTCTATCAAATTCAATTAATCACCTCAAAATTTGTTGGTTTCTAAAGGAGTTAACCAAGTGGAAATGAACCATTTTGACATGAAAATATCAAGACGTTGAAACAAGCTAATATTCGACCGGCATGTTAGAAATGGCTAAAGAGTGATGTTTCATCATGCTAAACCCTGTAAATAATGGTCAAATATATTTGAAACTCAATTTTACTCGATATTGGTTTAGAGTGTTAAGAAATATTTTTTAACTTCTCTTGGATATTATTTGAAGGGCTTAACATGGTGAAACCTCAATTTTTAACCATTCCAAACATACACGTCAAATATTAGCCTTTCTATCAAATTCAATTAATCACCTCAAAATTTGTTGGTTTCTAAAGGAGTTAACCAAGTGGAAATGAACCATTTTGACATGAAAATATCAAGACGTTGAAACAAGCTAATATTCGACATTCATGTTAGAAATGGCTAAAGAGTGATGTTTCATCATGCTAAACCCTGTAAATAATGGTCAAATATATTTGAAACTCAATTTTACTCAATATTGCTTTAGAGTGATAAGAAATATTTTTTAACTTCACTTGGATATTATTTGAAGGGCTTAACATGGTGAAACCTCAATTTTTAACCATTCCAAACATACACGTCAAATATTAGCCTTTCTATCAAATTCAATTAATCACCTCAAAATTTGTTGGTTTCTAAAGGAGTTAACCAAGTGGAAATGAACCATTTTGACATGAAAATATCAAGACGTTGAAACAAGCTAATATTCGACCGGCATGTTAGAAATGGCTAAAGAGTGATGTTTCATCATGCTAAACCCTGTAAATAATGGTCAAATATATTTGAAACTCAATTTTACTCGATATTGGTTTAGAGTGTTAAGAAATATTTTTTAACTTCTCTTGGATATTATTTGAAGGGCTTAACATGGTGAAACCTCAATTTTTAACCATTCCAAACATACACGTCAAATATTAGCCTTTCTATCAAATTCAATTAATCACCTCAAAATTTGTTGGTTTCTAAAGGAGTTAACCAAGTGGAAATGAACCATTTTGACATGAAAATATCAAGACGTTGAAACAAGCTAATATTCGACCGGCATGTTAGAAATGGCTAAAGAGTGATGTTTCATCATGCTAAACCCCGTAAATAATGGTCAAATATATTTGAAACTCAATTTTACTCGATATTGGTTTAGAGTGTTAAGAAATATTTTTTAACTTCTCTTGGATATTATTTGAAGGGCTTAACATGGTGAAACCTCAATTTTTAACCATTCCAAACATACACGTCAAATATTAGCCTTTCTATCAAATTCAATTAATCACCTCAAAATTTGTTGGTTTCTAAAGGAGTTAACCAAGTGGAAATGAACCATTTTGACATGAAAATATCAAGACGTTGAAACAAGCTAATATTCGACCGGCATGTTAGAAATGGCTAAAGAGTGATGTTTCATCATGCTAAACCCCCGTAAATAATGGTCAAATATATTTGAAACTCAATTTTACTCGATATTGGTTTAGAGTGTTAAGAAATATTTTTTAACTTCTCTTGGATATTATTTGAAGGGCTTAACATGGTGAAACCTCAATTTTTAACCATTCCAAACATACACGTCAAATATTAGCCTTTCTATCAAATTCAATTAATCACCTCAAAATTTGTTGGTTTCTAAAGGAGTTAACCAAGTGGAAATGAACCATTTTGACATGAAAATATCAAGACGTTGAAACAAGCTAATATTCGACCGGCATGTTAGAAATGGCTAAAGAGTGATGTTTCATCATGCTAAACCCCGTAAATAATGGTCAAATATATTTGAAACTCAATTTTACTCGATATTGGTTTAGAGTGTTAAGAAATATTTTTTAACTTCTCTTGGATATTATTTGAAGGGCTTAACATGGTGAAACCTCAATTTTTAACCATTCCAAACATACACGTCAAATATTAGCCTTTCTATCAAATTCAATTAATCACCTCAAAATTTGTTGGTTTCTAAAGGAGTTAACCAAGTGGAAATGAACCATTTTGACATGAAAATATCAAGACGTTGAAACAAGCTAATATTCGACCGGCATGTTAGAAATGGCTAAAGAGTGATGTTTCATCATGCTAAACCCCGTAAATAATGGTCAAATATATTTGAAACTCAATTTTACTCGATATTGGTTTAGAGTGTTAAGAAATATTTTTTAACTTCTCTTGGATATTATTTGAAGGGCTTAACATGGTGAAACCTCAATTTTTAACCATTCCAAACATACACGTCAAATATTAGCCTTTCTATCAAATTCAATTAATCACCTCAAAATTTGTTGGTTTCTAAAGGAGTTAACCAAGTGGAAATGAACCATTTTGACATGAAAATATCAAGACGTTGAAACAAGCTAATATTCGACCGGCATGTTAGAAATGGCTAAAGAGTGATGTTTCATCATGCTAAACCCTGTAAATAATGGTCAAATATATTTGAAACTCAATTTTACTCGATATTGGTTTAGAGTGTTAAGAAATATTTTTTAACTTCTCTTGGATATTATTTGAAGGGCTTAACATGGTGAAACCTCAATTTTTAACCATTCCAAACATACACGTCAAATATTAGCCTTTCTATCAAATTCAATTAATCACCTCAAAATTTGTTGGTTTCTAAAGGAGTTAACCAAGTGGAAATGAACCATTTTGACATGAAAATATCAAGACGTTGAAACAAGCTAATATTCGACCGGCATGTTAGAAATGGCTAAAGAGTGATGTTTCATCATGCTAAACCCCGTAAATAATGGTCAAATATATTTGAAACTCAATTTTACTCGATATTGGTTTAGAGTGTTAAGAAATATTTTTTAACTTCTCTTGGATATTATTTGAAGGGCTTAACATGGTGAAACCTCAATTTTTAACCATTCCAAACATACACGTCAAATATTAGCCTTTCTATCAAATTCAATTAATCACCTCAAAATTTGTTGGTTTCTAAAGGAGTTAACCAAGTGGAAATGAACCATTTTGACATGAAAATATCAAGACGTTGAAACAAGCTAATATTCGACCGGCATGTTAGAAATGGCTAAAGAGTGATGTTTCATCATGCTAAACCCTGTAAATAATGGTCAAATATATTTGAAACTCAATTTTACTCGATATTGGTTTAGAGTGTTAAGAAATATTTTTTAACTTCTCTTGGATATTATTTGAAGGGCTTAACATGGTGAAACCTCAATTTTTAACCATTCCAAACATACACGTCAAATATTAGCCTTTCTATCAAATTCAATTAATCACCTCAAAATTTGTTGGTTTCTAAAGGAGTTAACCAAGTGGAAATGAACCATTTTGACATGAAAATATCAAGACGTTGAAACAAGCTAATATTCGACCGGCATGTTAGAAATGGCTAAAGAGTGATGTTTCATCATGCTAAACCCCGTAAATAATGGTCAAATATATTTGAAACTCAATTTTACTCGATATTGGTTTAGAGTGTTAAGAAATATTTTTTAACTTCTCTTGGATATTATTTGAAGGGCTTAACATGGTGAAACCTCAATTTTTAACCATTCAAAACATACACGTCAAATATTAGCCTTTCTATCAAATTCAATTAATCACCTCAAAATTTGTTGTTTCTAAAGGAGTTAACCAAGTGGAAATGAACCATTTTGACATGAAAATATCAAGACGTTGAAACAAGCTAATATTCGACCGGCATGTTAGAAATGGCTAAAGAGTGATGTTTCATCATGCTAAACCCCGTAAATAATGGTCAAATATATTTGAAACTCAATTTTACTCGATATTGGTTTAGAGTGTTAAGAAATATTTTTTAACTTCTCTTGGATATTATTTGAAGGGCTTAACATGGTGAAACCTCAATTTTTAACCATTCCAAACATACACGTCAAATATTAGCCTTTCTATCAAATTCAATTAATCACCTCAAAATTTGTTGGTTTCTAAAGGAGTTAACCAAGTGGAAATGAACCATTTTGACATGAAAATATCAAGACGTTGAAACAAGCTAATATTCGACCGGCATGTTAGAAATGGCTAAAGAGTGATGTTTCATCATGCTAAACCCCGTAAATAATGGTCAAATATATTTGAAACTCAATTTTACTCGATATTGGTTTAGAGTGATAAGAAATATTTTTTAACTTCTCTTGGATATTATTTGAAGGGCTTAACATGGTGAAACCTCAATTTTTAACCATTCCAAACATACACGTCAAATATTAGCCTTTCTATCAAATTCAATTAATCACCTCAAAATTTGTTGGTTTCTAAAGGAGTTAACCAAGTGGAAATGAACCATTTTGACATGAAAATATCAAGACGTTGAAACAAGCTAATATTCGACCGGCATGTTAGAAATGGCTAAAGAGTGATGTTTCATCATGCTAAACCCCGTAAATAATGGTCAAATATATTTGAAACTCAATTTTACTCGATATTGGTTTAGAGTGTTAAGAAATATTTTTTAACTTCTCTTGGATATTATTTGAAGGGCTTAACATGGTGAAACCTCAATTTTTAACCATTCCAAACATACACGTCAAATATTAGCCTTTCTATCAAATTCAATTAATCACCTCAAAATTTGTTGGTTTCTAAAGGAGTTAACCAAGTGGAAATGAACCATTTTGACATGAAAATATCAAGACGTTGAAACAAGCTAATATTCGACCGGCATGTTAGAAATGGCTAAAGAGTGATGTTTCATCATGCTAAACCCTGTAAATAATGGTCAAATATATTTGAAACTCAATTTTACTCGATATTGGTTTAGAGTGATAAGAAATATTTTTTAACTTCTCTTGGATATTATTTGAAGGGCTTAACATGGTGAAACCTCAATTTTTAACCATTCCAAACATACACGTCAAATATTAGCCTTTCTATCAAATTCAATTAATCACCTCAAAATTTGTTGGTTTCTAAAGGAGTTAACCAAGTGGAAATGAACCATTTTGACATGAAAATATCAAGACGTTGAAACAAGCTAATATTCGACCGGCATGTTAGAAATGGCTAAAGAGTGATGTTTCATCATGCTAAACCCTGTAAATAATGGTCAAATATATTTGAAACTCAATTTTACTCGATATTGGTTTAGAGTGTTAAGAAATATTTTTTAACTTCTCTTGGATATTATTTGAAGGGCTTAACATGGTGAAACCTCAATTTTTAACCATTCCAAACATACACGTCAAATATTAGCCTTTCTATCAAATTCAATTAATCACCTCAAAATTTGTTGGTTTCTAAAGGAGTTAACCAAGTGGAAATGAACCATTTTGACATGAAAATATCAAGACGTTGAAACAAGCTAATATTCGACCGGCATGTTAGAAATGGCTAAAGAGTGATGTTTCATCATGCTAAACCCCGTAAATAATGGTCAAATATATTTGAAACTCAATTTTACTCGATATTGGTTTAGAGTGATAAGAAATATTTTTTAACTTCACTTGGATATTATTTGAAGGGCTTAACATGGTGAAACCTCAATTTTTAACCATTCCAAACATACACGTCAAATATTAGCCTTTCTATCAAATTCAATTAATCACCTCAAAATTTGTTGGTTTCTAAAGGAGTTAACCAAGTGGAAATGAACCATTTTGACATGAAAATATCAAGACGTTGAAACAAGCTAATATTCGACCGGCATGTTAGAAATGGCTAAAGAGTGATGTTTCATCATGCTAAACCCCGTAAATAATGGTCAAATATATTTGAAACTCAATTTTACTCGATATTGGTTTAGAGTGTTAAGAAATATTTTTTAACTTCTCTTGGATATTATTTGAAGGGCTTAACATGGTGAAACCTCAATTTTTAACCATTCCAAACATACACGTCAAATATTAGCCTTTCTATCAAATTCAATTAATCACCTCAAAATTTGTTGGTTTCTAAAGGAGTTAACCAAGTGGAAATGAACCATTTTGACATGAAAATATCAAGACGTTGAAACAAGCTAATATTCGACCGGCATGTTAGAAATGGCTAAAGAGTGATGTTTCATCATGCTAAACCCTGTAAATAATGGTCAAATATATTTGAAACTCAATTTTACTCGATATTGGTTTAGAGTGTTAAGAAATATTTTTTAACTTCTCTTGGATATTATTTGAAGGGCTTAACATGGTGAAACCTCAATTTTTAACCATTCCAAACATACACGTCAAATATTAGCCTTTCTATCAAATTCAATTAATCACCTCAAAATTTGTTGGTTTCTAAAGGAGTTAACCAAGTGGAAATGAACCATTTTGACATGAAAATATCAAGACGTTGAAACAAGCTAATATTCGACCGGCATGTTAGAAATGGCTAAAGAGTGATGTTTCATCATGCTAAACCCCGTAAATAATGGTCAAATATATTTGAAACTCAATTTTACTCGATATTGGTTTAGAGTGTTAAGAAATATTTTTTAACTTCTCTTGGATATTATTTGAAGGGCTTAACATGGTGAAACCTCAATTTTTAACCATTCCAAACATACACGTCAAATATTAGCCTTTCTATCAAATTCAATTAATCACCTCAAAATTTGTTGGTTTCTAAAGGAGTTAACCAAGTGGAAATGAACCATTTTGACATGAAAATATCAAGACGTTGAAACAAGCTAATATTCGACCGCATGTTAGAAATGGCTAAAGAGTGATGTTTCATCATGCTAAACCCGTAAATAATGGTCAAATATATTTGAAACTCAATTTTACTCGATATTGGTTTAGAGTGATAAGAAATATTTTTTAACTTCACTTGGATATTATTTGAAGGGCTTAACATGGTGAAACCTCAATTTTTAACCATTCCAAACATACACGTCAAATATTAGCCTTTCTATCAAATTCAATTAATCACCTCAAAATTTGTTGGTTTCTAAAGGAGTTAACCAAGTGGAAATGAACCATTTTGACATGAAAATATCAAGACGTTGAAACAAGCTAATATTCGACCGGCATGTTAGAAATGGCTAAAGAGTGATGTTTCATCATGCTAAACCCTGTAAATAATGGTCAAATATATTTGAAACTCAATTTTACTCGATATTGGTTTAGAGTGTTAAGAAATATTTTTTAACTTCTCTTGGATATTATTTGAAGGGCTTAACATGGTGAAACCTCAATTTTTAACCATTCCAAACATACACGTCAAATATTAGCCTTTCTATCAAATTCAATTAATCACCTCAAAATTTGTTGGTTTCTAAAGGAGTTAACCAAGTGGAAATGAACCATTTTGACATGAAAATATCAAGACGTTGAAACAAGCTAATATTCGACCGGCATGTTAGAAATGGCTAAAGAGTGATGTTTCATCATGCTAAACCCTGTAAATAATGGTCAAATATATTTGAAACTCAATTTTACTCGATATTGGTTTAGAGTGTTAAGAAATATTTTTTAACTTCTCTTGGATATTATTTGAAGGGCTTAACATGGTGAAACCTCAATTTTTAACCATTCCAAACATACACGTCAAATATTAGCCTTTCTATCAAATTCAATTAATCACCTCAAAATTTGTTGGTTTCTAAAGGAGTTAACCAAGTGGAAATGAACCATTTTGACATGAAAATATCAAGACGTTGAAACAAGCTAATATTCGACCGGCATGTTAGAAATGGCTAAAGAGTGATGTTTCATCATGCTAAACCCTGTAAATAATGGTCAAATATATTTGAAACTCAATTTTACTCGATATTGGTTTAGAGTGATAAGAAATATTTTTTAACTTCACTTGGATATTATTTGAAGGGCTTAACATGGTGAAACCTCAATTTTTAACCATTCCAAACATACACGTCAAATATTAGCCTTTCTATCAAATTCAATTAATCACCTCAAAATTTGTTGGTTTCTAAAGGAGTTAACCAAGTGGAAATGAACCATTTTGACATGAAAATATCAAGACGTTGAAACAAGCTAATATTCGACCGGCATGTTAGAAATGGCTAAAGAGTGATGTTTCATCATGCTAAACCCCGTAAATAATGGTCAAATATATTTGAAACTCAATTTTACTCGATATTGGTTTAGAGTGTTAAGAAATATTTTTTAACTTCTCTTGGATATTATTTGAAGGGCTTAACATGGTGAAACCTCAATTTTTAACCATTCCAAACATACACGTCAAATATTAGCCTTTCTATCAAATTCAATTAATCACCTCAAAATTTGTTGGTTTCTAAAGGAGTTAACCAAGTGGAAATGAACCATTTTGACATGAAAATATCAAGACGTTGAAACAAGCTAATATTCGACCGGCATGTTAGAAATGGCTAAAGAGTGATGTTTCATCATGCTAAACCCCGTAAATAATGGTCAAATATATTTGAAACTCAATTTTACTCGATATTGGTTTAGAGTGTTAAGAAATATTTTTTAACTTCTCTTGGATATTATTTGAAGGGCTTAACATGGTGAAACCTCAATTTTTAACCATTCCAAACATACACGTCAAATATTAGCCTTTCTATCAAATTCAATTAATCACCTCAAAATTTGTTGGTTTCTAAAGGAGTTAACCAAGTGGAAATGAACCATTTTGACATGAAAATATCAAGACGTTGAAACAAGCTAATATTCGACCGGCATGTTAGAAATGGCTAAAGAGTGATGTTTCATCATGCTAAACCCTGTAAATAATGGTCAAATATATTTGAAACTCAATTTTACTCGATATTGGTTTAGAGTGATAAGAAATATTTTTTAACTTCACTTGGATATTATTTGAAGGGCTTAACATGGTGAAACCTCAATTTTTAACCATTCCAAACATACACGTCAAATATTAGCCTTTCTATCAAATTCAATTAATCACCTCAAAATTTGTTGGTTTCTAAAGGAGTTAACCAAGTGGAAATGAACCATTTTGACATGAAAATATCAAGACGTTGAAACAAGCTAATATTCGACCGGCATGTTAGAAATGGCTAAAGAGTGATGTTTCATCATGCTAAACCCTGTAAATAATGGTCAAATATATTTGAAACTCAATTTTACTCGATATTGGTTTAGAGTGTTAAGAAATATTTTTTAACTTCTCTTGGATATTATTTGAAGGGCTTAACATGGTGAAACCTCAATTTTTAACCATTCCAAACATACACGTCAAATATTAGCCTTTCTATCAAATTCAATTAATCACCTCAAAATTTGTTGGTTTCTAAAGGAGTTAACCAAGTGGAAATGAACCATTTTGACATGAAAATATCAAGACGTTGAAACAAGCTAATATTCGACCGCATGTTAGAAATGGCTAAAGAGTGATGTTTCATCATGCTAAACCCCGTAAATAATGGTCAAATATATTTGAAACTCAATTTTACTCGATATTGGTTTAGAGTGTTAAGAAATATTTTTTAACTTCTCTTGGATATTATTTGAAGGGCTTAACATGGTGAAACCTCAATTTTTAACCATTCCAAACATACACGTCAAATATTAGCCTTTCTATCAAATTCAATTAATCACCTCAAAATTTGTTGGTTTCTAAAGGAGTTAACCAATGGAAATGAACCATTTTGACATGAAAATATCAAGACGTTGAAACAAGCTAATATTCGACCGGCATGTTAGAAATGGCTAAAGAGTGATGTTTCATCATGCTAAACCCTGTAAATAATGGTCAAATATATTTGAAACTCAATTTTACTCGATATTGGTTTAGAGTGTTAAGAAATATTTTTTAACTTCACTTGGATATTATTTGAAGGGCTTAACATGGTGAAACCTCAATTTTTAACCATTCCAAACATACACGTCAAATATTAGCCTTTCTATCAAATTCAATTAATCACCTCAAAATTTGTTGGTTTCTAAAGGAGTTAACCAAGTGGAAATGAACCATTTTGACATGAAAATATCAAGACGTTGAAACAAGCTAATATTCGACCGGCATGTTAGAAATGGCTAAAGAGTGATGTTTCATCATGCTAAACCCTGTAAATAATGGTCAAATATATTTGAAACTCAATTTTACTCGATATTGGTTTAGAGTGTTAAGAAATATTTTTTAACTTCTCTTGGATATTATTTGAAGGGCTTAACATGGTGAAACCTCAATTTTTAACCATTCCAAACATACACGTCAAATATTAGCCTTTCTATCAAATTCAATTAATCACCTCAAAATTTGTTGGTTTTTAAAAAGGAGTTAACCAAGTGGAAATGAACCATTTTGACATGAAAATATCCAGGCATTTAAAACAAGCTAATATTCGACCGGCATGTTAGAAATGGCTAAAGAGTGATGTTTCATCATGCTAAACCCAGTAAATAATGGTCAAATATATTTGAAACTCAATTTTACTCGATATTGGTTTAGAGTGTTAAGAAATATTTTTTAACTTCTCATGGATATTATTTGAAGGGCTTAACATGGTGAAACCTCAATTTTTAACCATTCCAAACATACACGTCAAATATTAGCCTTTCTATAAAATTCAATTAATCACCTCAAAATTTGTTGATTTCTAAAGTAGTTAACTAAGTGGAAATGAACCATTTGGACATGAAAATATCAAGACGTTGAAACAAGCTAATATTCGACCGGCATGTTAGAAATGGCTAAAGAGTGATGTTTCATCATGCTAAACCATGTAAATAATGGTCAAATATATTTGAAACTCAATTTTACTCGATATTGGTTTAGAGTGTTAAGAAATATTTTTTTAACTTCTCTTGGATATTATTTGAAGGGCTTAACATGGTGAAACCTCAATTTTTAACCATTCCAAACATACACGTCAAATATTAGCCTTTCTATAAAATTCAATTAATCACCTCAAAATTTGTTGATTTCTAAAGTAGTTAACCAGTGGAAATGAACCATTTTGACATGAAAATATCAAGACGTTGAAACAAGCTAATATTCGGCCGGCATGTTAGAAATGGCTAAAGAGTGATGTTTCATCATGCTAAACCCTGTAAATAATGGTCAAATATATTTGAAACTCAATTTTACTCGATATTGGTTTAGAGTGTTAAGAAATATTTTTTAACTTCTCATGGATATTATTTGAAGGGCTTAACATGGTGAAACCTCAATTTTTAACCATTCCAAACATACACGTCAAATATTAGCCTTTCTATAAAATTCAATTAATCACCTCAAAATTTGTTGATTTCTAAAGTAGTTAACTAAGTGGAAATGAACCATTTTGACATGAAAATATCAAGACGTTGAAACAAGCTAATATTCGACCGGCATGTTAGAAATGGCTAAAGAGTGATGTTTCATCATGCTAAACCACTGTAAATAATGGTCAAATATATTTGAAACTCAATTTTACTCGATATTGGTTTAGAGTGTTAAGAAATATTTTTTAACTTCTCATGGATATTATTTGAAGGGCTTAACATGGTGAAACCTCAATTTTTAACCATTCCAAACATACACGTCAAATATTAGCCTTTCTATCAAATTCAATTAATCACCTCAAAATTTGTTGGTTTCTAAAGGAGTTAACCAAGTGGAAATGAACCATTTTGACATGAAAATATCAAGACGTTGAAACAAGCTAATATTAGACCGGCATGTTAGAAATGGCTAAAGAGTGATGTTTCATCATGCTAAACCTTGTAAATAATGGTCAAATATATTTGAAACTCAATTTTACTCGATATTGGTTTAGAGTGTTAAGAAATATTTTTTAACTTCTCTTGGATATTATTTGAAGGGCTTAACATGGTGAAACCTCAATTTTTAACCATTCCAAACATACACGTCAAATATTAGCCTTTCTATCAAATTCAATTAATCACCTCAAAATTTGTTGGTTTCTAAAGGAGTTAACCAAGTGGAAATGAACCATTTTGACATGAAAATATCAAGACGTTGAAACAAGCTAATATTCGACCGGCATGTTAGAAATGGCTAAAGAGTGATGTTTCATCATGCTAAACCCTCGTAAATAATGGTCAAATATATTTGAAACTCAATTTTACTCGATATTGGTTTAGAGTGTTAAGAAATATTTTTTAACTTCTCATGGATATTATTTGAAGGGCTTAACATGGTGAAACCTCAATTTTTAACCATTCCAAACATACACGTCAAATATTAGCCTTTCTATCAAATTCAATTAATCACCTCAAAATTTGTTGGTTTCTAAAGGAGTTAACCAAGTGGAAATGAACCATTTTGACATGAAAATATCAAGACGTTGAAACAAGCTAATATTCGACCGCATGTTAGAAATGGCTAAAGAGTGATGTTTCATCATGCTAAACCCCGTAAATAATGGTCAAATATATTTGAAACTCAATTTTACTCGATATTGGTTTAGAGTGTTAAGAAATATTTTTTAACTTCTCTTGGATATTATTTGAAGGGCTTAACATGGTGAAACCTCAATTTTTAACCATTCCAAACATACACGTCAAATATTAGCCTTTCTATCAAATTCAATTAATCACCTCAAAATTTGTTGGTTTCTAAAGGAGTTAACCAAGTGGAAATGAACCATTTTGACATGAAAATATCAAGACGTTGAAACAAGCTAATATTCGACAGGCATGTTAGAAATGGCTAAAGAGTGATGTTTCATCATGCTAAACCCCGTAAATAATGGTCAAATATATTTGAAACTCAATTTTACTCGATATTGGTTTAGAGTGGTAAGAAATATTTTTTAACTTCTCTTGGATATTATTTGAAGGGCTTAACATGGTGAAACCTCAATTTTTAACCATTCCAAACATACACGTCAAATATTAGCCTTTCTATCAAATTCAATTAATCACCTCAAAATTTGTTGGTTTCTAAAGGAGTTAACCAAGTGGAAATGAACCATTTTGACATGAAAATATCAAGACGTTGAAACAAGCTAATATTCGACCGGCATGTTAGAAATGGCTAAAGAGTGATGTTTCATCATGCTAAACCCCGTAAATAATGGTCAAATATATTTGAAACTCAATTTTACTCGATATTGGTTTAGAGTGTTAAGAAATATTTTTTAACTTCTCTTGGATATTATTTGAAGGGCTTAACATGGTGAAACCTCAATTTTTAACCATTCCAAACATACACGTCAAATATTAGCCTTTCTATCAAATTCAATTAATCACCTCAAAATTTGTTGGTTTCTAAAGGAGTTAACCAAGTGGAAATGAACCATTTTGACATGAAAATATCAAGACGTTGAAACAAGCTAATATTCGACCGGCATGTTAGAAATGGCTAAAGAGTGATGTTTCATCATGCTAAACCCGTAAATAATGGTCAAATATATTTGAAACTCAATTTTACTCGATATTGGTTTAGAGTGTTAAGAAATATTTTTTAACTTCTCTTGGATATTATTTGAAGGGCTTAACATGGTGAAACCTCAATTTTTAACCATTCCAAACATACACGTCAAATATTAGCCTTTCTATAAAATTCAATTAATCACCTCAAAATTTGTTGATTTCTAAAGTAGTTAACTAAGTGGAAATGAACCATTTTGACATGAAAATATCAAGACGTTGAAACAAGCTAATATTCGACCGGCATGTTAGAAATGGCTAAAGAGTGATGTTTCATCATGCTAAACCCTGTAAATAATGGTCAAATATATTTGAAACTCAATTTTACTCGATATTGGTTTAGAGTGTTAAGAAATATTTTTTAACTTCTCTTGGATATTATTTGAAGGGCTTAACATGGTGAAACCTCAATTTTTAACCATTCCAAACATACACGTCAAATATTAGCCTTTCTATAAAATTCAATTAATCACCTCAAAATTTGTTGATTTCTAAAGGAGTTAACCAAGTGGAAATGAACCATTTTGACATGAAAATATCAAGACGTTGAAACAAGCTAATATTCGACCGTCATGTTAGAAATGGCTAAAGAGTGATGTTTCATCATGCTAAACCCCGTAAATAATGGTCAAATATATTTGAAACTCAATTTTACTCGATATTGGTTTAGAGTGATAAGAAATATTTTAAAACTTCACTTGGATATTATTTGAAGGGCTTAACATGGTGAAACCTCAATTTTTAACCATTCCAAACATACACGTCAAATATTAGCCTTTCTATCAAATTCAATTAATCACCTCAAAATTTGTTGGTTTCTAAAGGAGTTAACCAAGTGGAAATGAACCATTTTGACATGAAAATATCAAGACGTTGAAACAAGCTAATATTCGACCGGCATGTTAGAAATGGCTAAAGAGTGATGTTTCATCATGCTAAACCCTGTAAATAATGGTCAAATATATTTGAAACTCAATTTTACTCGATATTGGTTTAGAGTGTTAAGAAATATTTTTTAACTTCTCTTGGATATTATTTGAAGGGCTTAACATGGTGAAACCTCAATTTTTAACCATTCCAAACATACACGTCAAATATTAGCCTTTCTATCAAATTCAATTAATCACCTCAAAATTTGTTGGTTTCTAAAGGAGTTAACCAAGTGGAAATGAACCATTTTGACATGAAAATATCAAGACGTTGAAACAAGCTAATATTCGACGGCATGTTAGAAATGGCTAAAGAGTGATGTTTCATCATGCTAAACCCTCGTAAATAATGGTCAAATATATTTGAAACTCAATTTTACTCGATATTGGTTTAGAGTGTTAAGAAATATTTTTTAACTTCTCATGGATATTATTTGAAGGGCTTAACATGGTGAAACCTCAATTTTTAACCATTCCAAACATACACGTCAAATATTAGCCTTTCTATCAAATTCAATTAATCACCTCAAAATTTGTTGGTTTCTAAAGGAGTTAACCAAGTGGAAATGAACCATTTTGACATGAAAATATCAAGACGTTGAAACAAGCTAATATTCGACCGGCATGTTAGAAATGGCTAAAGAGTGATGTTTCATCATGCTAAACCCTGTAAATAATGGTCAAATATATTTGAAACTCAATTTTACTCGATATTGGTTTAGAGTGTTAAGAAATATTTTTTAACTTCTCTTGGATATTATTTGAAGGGCTTAACATGGTGAAACCTCAATTTTTAACCATTCCAAACATACACGTCAAATATTAGCCTTTCTATAAAATTCAATTAATCACCTCAAAATTTGTTGATTTCTAAAGTAGTTAACCAAGTGGAAATGAACCATTTTGACATGAAAATATCAAGACGTTGAAACAAGCTAATATTCGACCGCATGTTAGAAATGGCTAAAGAGTGATGTTTCATCATGCTAAACCACTGTAAATAATGGTCAAATATATTTGAAACTCAATTTTACTCGATATTGGTTTAGAGTGTTAAGAAATATTTTTTAACTTCTCATGGATATTATTTGAAGGGCTTAACATGGTGAAACCTCAATTTTTAACCATTCCAAACATACACGTCAAATATTAGCCTTTACTTCAAATTCAATTAATCACCTCAAAATTTGTTGATTTCTAAAGGAGTTAACCAGTGGAAATGAACCATTTTGACATGAAAATATCAAGACGTTGAAACAAGCTAATATTCGACCGGCATGTTAGAAATGGCTAAAGAGTGATGTTTCATCATGCTAAACCTTGTAAATAATGGTCAAATATATTTGAAACTCAATTTTACTCGATATTGGTTTAGAGTGTTAAGAAATATTTTTTAACTTCTCTTGGATATTATTTGAAGGGCTTAACATGGTGAAACCTCAATTTTTAACCATTCCAAACATACACGTCAAATATTAGCCTTTCTATCAAATTCAATTAATCACCTTAAAATTTGTTGGTTTCTAAAGGAGTTAACCAAGTGGAAATGAACCATTTTGACATGAAAATATCAAGACGTTGAAACAAGCTAATATTCGACCGGCATGTTAGAAATGGCTAAAGAGTGATGTTTCATCATGCTAAACCCCTTGTAAATAATGGTCAAATATATTTGAAACTCAATTTTACTCGATATTGGTTTAGAGTGTTAAGAAATATTTTTTAACTTCTCATGGATATTATTTGAAGGGCTTAACATGGTGAAACCTCAATTTTTAACCATTCCAAACATACACGTCAAATATTAGCCTTTCTATAAAATTCAATTAATCACCTCAAAATTTGTTGATTTCTAAAGTAGTTAACTAAGTGGAAATGAACCATTTTGACATGAAAATATCAAGACGTTGAAACAAGCTAATATTCGACCGGCATGTTAGAAATGGCTAAAGAGTGATGTTTCATCATGCTAAACCCTGTAAATAATGGTCAAATATATTTGAAACTCAATTTTACTCGATATTGGTTTAGAGTGTTAAGAAATATTTTTTAACTTCTCTTGGATATTATTTGAAGGGCTTAACATGGTGAAACCTCAATTTTTAACCATTCCAAACATACACGTCAAATATTAGCCTTTCTATAAAATTCAATTAATCACCTCAAAATTTGTTGGTTTCTAAAGGAGTTAACCAAGTGGAAATGAACCATTTTGACATGAAAATATCAAGACGTTGAAACAAGCTAATATTCGACCGGCATGTTAGAAATGGCTAAAGAGTGATGTTTCATCATGCTAAATCCTGTAAATAATGGTCAAATATATTTGAAACTCAATTTTACTCGATATTGGTTTAGAGTGATAAGAAATATTTTAAAACTTCACTTGGATATTATTTGAAGGGCTTAACATGGTGAAACCTCAATTTTTAACCATTCCAAACATACACGTCAAATATTAGCCTTTCTATCAAATTCAATTAATCACCTTAAAATTTGTTGGTTTCTAAAGGAGTTAACCAAGTGGAAATGAACCATTTTGACATGAAAATATCAAGACGTTGAAACAAGCTAATATTCGACCGGCATGTTAGAAATGGCTAAAGAGTGATGTTTCATCATGCTAAACCCAGTAAATAATGGTCAAATATATTTGAAACTCAATTTTACTCGATATTGGTTTAGAGTGTTAAGAAATATTTTTTAACTTCTCATGGATATTATTTGAAGGGCTTAACATGGTGAAACCTCAATTTTTAACCATTCCAAACATACACGTCAAATATTAGCCTTTCTATCAAATTCAATTAATCACCTCAAAATTTGTTGGTTTCTAAAGGAGTTAACCAAGTGGAAATGAACCATTTTGACATGAAAATATCAAGACGTTGAAACAAGCTAATATTCGACCGCATGTTAGAAATGGCTAAAGAGTGATGTTTCATCATGCTAAACCCTGTAAATAATGGTCAAATATATTTGAAACTCAATTTTACTCGATATTGGTTTAGAGTGTTAAGAAATATTTTTTAACTTCTCATGGATATTATTTGAAGGGCTTAACATGGTGAAACCTCAATTTTTAACCATTCCAAACATACACGTCAAATATTAGCCTTTCTATCAAATTCAATTAATCACCTCAAAATTTGTTGGTTTCTAAAGGAGTTAACCAAGTGGAAATGAACCATTTTGACATGAAAATATCAAGACGTTGAAACAAGCTAATATTCGACCGGCATGTTAGAAATGGCTAAAGAGTGATGTTTCATCATGCTAAACCCCGTAAATAATGGTCAAATATATTTGAAACTCAATTTTACTCGATATTGGTTTAGAGTGTTAAGAAATATTTTTTAACTTCTCTTGGATATTATTTGAAGGGCTTAACATGGTGAAACCTCAATTTTTAACCATTCCAAACATACACGTCAAATATTAGCGTTTTTATAAAATTCAATTAATCACCTTAAAATTTGTTGATTTCTAAAGGAGTTAACCAAGTGGAAATGAACCATTTTGACATGAAAATATCAAGACGTTCAAACAAGCTAATATTCGACATTCATGTTAGAAATGTCTAAAGAGTGATGTTTAATCATGCTAAACCCCGTAAATAATGGTCAAATGTATTTGAAACTCAATTTTACTCGATATTGGTTTAGAGTGATAAGAAATATTTTAAAACTTCACTTGGATATTATTTGAAGGGCTTAACATGGTGAAACCTCAATTTTTAACCATTCCAAACATACACGTCAAATATTAGCCTTTCTATCAAATTCAATTAATCACCTCAAAATTTGTTGGTTTCTAAAGGAGTTAACCAAGTGGAAATGAACCATTTTGACATGAAACTATCAAGACGTTGAAACAAGCTAATATTCGACCGGCATGTTAGAAATGGCTAAAGAGTGATGTTTCATCATGCTAAACCCTGTAAATAATGGTCAAATATATTTGAATCTCAATTTTACTCGATATTGGTTTAGAGTGTTAAGAAATATTTTTTAACTTCTCTTGGATATTATTTGAAGGGCTTAACATGGTGAAACCTCAATTTTTAACCATTCCAAACATACACGTCAAATATTAGCCTTTCTATCAAATTCAATTAATCACCTTAAAATTTGTTGGTTTCTAAAGGAGTTAACCAAGTGGAAATGAACCATTTGGACATGAAAATATCAAGACGTTGAAACAAGCTAATATTCGACCGGCATGTTAGAAATGGCTAAAGAGTGATGTTTCATCATGCTAAACCCTGTAAATAATGGTCAAATATATTTGAAACTCAATTTTACTCGATATTGGTTTAGAGTGTTAAGAAATATTTTTTAACTTCTCATGGATATTATTTGAAGGGCTTAACATGGTGAAACCTCAATTTTTAACCATTCCAAACATACACATCAAATATTAGCCTTTCTATCAAATTCAATTAATCACCTCAAAATTTGTTGGTTTCTAAAGGAGTTAACCAAGTGGAAATGAACCATTTTGACATGAAAATATCAAGACGTTGAAACAAGCTAATATTCGACCGGCATGTTAGTAATTGCTAAAGAGTGATGTTTCATCATGCTAAATCCTGTAAATAATGGTCAAATATATTTGAAACTCAATTTTACTCGATATTGGTTTAGAGTGATAAGAAATATTTTAAAACTTCACTTGGATATTATTTGAAGGGCTTAACATGGTGAAACCTCAATTTTTAACCATTCCAAACATACACGTCAAATATTAGCCTTTCTATCAAATTCAATTAATCACCTTAAAATTTGTTGGTTTCTAAAGGAGTTAACCAAGTGGAAATGAACCATTTTGACATGAAAATATCAAGACGTTGAAACAAGCTAATATTCGACCGGCATGTTAGAAATGGCTAAAGAGTGATGTTTCATCATGCTAAACCCTGTAAATAATGGTCAAATATATTTGAAACTCAATTTTACTCGATAATGGTTTAGAGTGTTAAGAAATATTTTTTAACTTCTCATGGATATTATTTGAAGGGCTTAACATGGTGAAACCTCAATTTTTAACCATTCCAAACATACACGTCAAATATTAGCCTTTCTATAAAATTCAATTAATCACCTCAAAATTTGTTGATTTCTAAAGTAGTTAACTAGTGGAAATGAACCATTTTGACATGAAAATATCAAGACGTTGAAACAAGCTAATATTCGACCGGCATGTTAGACATGGCTAAAGAGTGATGTTTCATCATGCTAAACCCTGTAAATAATGGTCAAATATATTTGAAACTAAATTTTACTCGATATTGGTTTAGAGTGTTAAGAAATATTTTTTAACTTCTCTTGGATATTATTTGAAGGGCTTAACATGGTGAAACCTCAATTTTTAACCATTCCAAACATACACGTCAAATATTAGCCTTTCTATAAAATTCAATTAATCACCTCAAAATTTGTTGATTTCTAAAGTAGTTAACCAGTGGAAATGAACCATTTTGACATGAAAATGTCAAGACGTTGAAACAAGCTAATATTCGACCGGCATGTTAGAAATGGCTAAAGAGTGATGTTTCATCATGCTAAACCCTGTAAATAATGGTCAAATATATTTGAAACTCAATTTTACTCGATATTGGTTTAGAGTGTTAAGAAATATTTTTTAACTTCTCATGGATATTATTTGAAGGGCTTAACATGGTGAAACCTCAATTTTTAACCATTCCAAACATACACGTCAAATATTAGCCTTTCTATAAAATTCAATTAATCACCTCAAAATTTGTTGATTTCTAAAGTAGTTAACTAGTGGAAATGAACCATTTTGACATGAAAATATCAAGACGTTGAAACAAGCTAATATTCGACCGGCATGTTAGAAATGGCTAAAGAGTGATGTTTCATCATGCTAAACCCAGTAAATAATGGTCAAATATATTTGAAACTCAATTTTACTCGATATTGGTTTAGAGTGTTAAGAAATATTTTTTAACTTCTCATGGATATTATTTGAAGGGCTTAACATGGTGAAACCTCAATTTTTAACCATTCCAAACATACACATCAAATATTAGCCTTTCTATCAAATTCAATTAATCACCTCAAAATTTGTTGGTTTCTAAAGGAGTTAACCAAGTGGAAATGAACCATTTTGACATGAAAATATCAAGACGTTGAAACAAGCTAATATTCGACCGGCATGTTAGTAATTGCTAAAGAGTGATGTTTCATCATGCTAAATCCTGTAAATAATGGTCAAATATATTTGAAACTCAATTTTACTCGATATTGGTTTAGAGTGATAAGAAATATTTTAAAACTTCACTTGGATATTATTTGAAGGGCTTAACATGGTGAAACCTCAATTTTTAACCATTCCAAACATACACGTCAAATATTAGCCTTTCTATCAAATTCAATTAATCACCTTAAAATTTGTTGGTTTCTAAAGGAGTTAACCAAGTGGAAATGAACCATTTTGACATGAAAATATCAAGACGTTGAAACAAGCTAATATTCGACCGGCATGTTAGAAATGGCTAAAGAGTGATGTTTCATCATGCTAAACCCAGTAAATAATGGTCAAATATATTTGAAACTCAATTTTACTCGATATTGGTTTAGAGTGTTAAGAAATATTTTTTAACTTCTCATGGATATTATTTGAAGGGCTTAACATGGTGAAACCTCAATTTTTAACCATTCCAAACATACACGTCAAATATTAGCCTTTCTATAAAATTCAATTAATCACCTCAAAATTTGTTGATTTCTAAAGTAGTTAACTAGTGGAAATGAACCATTTTGAATGAAAAATAAAAAAAAAAAAAAAAATTTTTACTCTCAATATATTAAGAAATAAACTAATAAAATAATAAATATAGCTTTTATCAAATTCAATTAATCACCTCAAAATTTGTTGGTTTCTAAAGGAGTTAACCAAGTGGAAATGAACCATTTTGACATGAAAATATCAAGACGTTGAAACAAGCTAATATTCGACCGGCATGTTAGAAATGGCTAAAGAGTGATGTTTCATCATGCTAAACCCCGTAAATAATGGTCAAATATATTTGAAACTCAATTTTACTCGATATTGGTTTAGAGTGTTAAGAAATATTTTTAAACTTCACTTGGATATTATTTGAAGGGCTTAACATGGTGAAACCTCAATTTTTAACCATTCCAAACATACACGTCAAATATTAGCCTTTCTATCAAATTCAATTAATCACCTTAAAATTTGTTGGTTTCTAAAGGAGTTAACCAAGTGGAAATGAACCATTTTGACATGAAAATATCAAGACGTTGAAACAAGCTAATATTCGACCGGCATGTTAGAAATGGCTAAAGAGTGATGTTTCATCATGCTAAACCCCGTAAATAATGGTCAAATATATTTGAAACTCAATTTTACTCGATATTGGTTTAGAGTGTTAAGAAATATTTTTTAACTTCTCTTGGATATTATTTGAAGGGCTTAACATGGTGAAACCTCAATTTTTAACCATTCCAAACATACACGTCAAATATTAGCCTTTCTATAAAATTCAATTAATCACCTCAAAATTTGTTGATTTCTAAAGTAGTTAACTAGTGGAAATGAACCATTTTGACATGAAAATATCAAGACGTTGAAACAAGCTAATATTCGACCGGCATGTTAGAAATGGCTAAAGAGTGATGTTTCATCATGCTAAACCCTGTAAATAATGGTCAAATATATTTGAAACTCAATTTTACTCGATATTGGTTTAGAGTGTTAAGAAATATTTTTTAACTTCTCTTGGATATTATTTGAAGGGCTTAACATGGTGAAACCTCAATTTTTAACCATTCCAAACATACACGTCAAATATTAGCCTTTCTATCAAATTCAATTAATCACCTTAAAATTTGTTGGTTTCTAAAGGAGTTAACCAAGTGGAAATGAACCATTTTGACATGAAAATATCAAGACGTTGAAACAAGCTAATATTCGACCGGCATGTTAGAAATGGCTAAAGAGTGATGTTTCATCATGCTAAACCCAGTAAATAATGGTCAAATATATTTGAAACTCAATTTTACTCGATATTGGTTTAGAGTGTTAAGAAATATTTTTTAACTTCTCATGGATATTATTTGAAGGGCTTAACATGGTGAAACCTCAATTTTTAACCATTCCAAACATACACGTCAAATATTAGCCTTTCTATCAAAATTCAATTAATCACCTCAAAATTTGTTGGTTTCTAAAGGAGTTAACCAAGTGGAAATGAACCATTTTGACATGAAAATATCAAGACGTTGAAACAAGCTAATATTCGACCGGCATGTTAGAAATGGCTAAAGAGTGATGTTTCATCATGCTAAACCCCGTAAATAATGGTCAAATATATTTGAAACTCAATTTTACTCGATATTGGTTTAGAGTGTTAAGAAATATTTTTTAACTTCTCTTGGATATTATTTGAAGGGCTTAACATGGTGAAACCTCAATTTTTAACCATTCCAAACATACACGTCAAATATTAGCCTTTCTATCAAATTCAATTAATCACCTTAAAATTTGTTGGTTTCTAAAGGAGTTAACCAAGTGGAAATGAACCATTTTGACATGAAAATATCAAGACGTTGAAACAAGCTAATATTCGACCGGCATGTTAGAAATGGCTAAAGAGTGATGTTTCATCATGCTAAACCCCGTAAATAATGGTCAAATATATTTGAAACTCAATTTTACTCGATATTGGTTTAGAGTGTTAAGAAATATTTTTTAACTTCTCTTGGATATTATTTGAAGGGCTTAACATGGTGAAACCTCAATTTTTAACCATTCCAAACATACACGTCAAATATTAGCCTTTCTATCAAATTCAATTAATCACCTCAAAATTTGTTGGTTTCTAAAGGAGTTAACCAAGTGGAAATGAACCATTTTGACATGAAAATATCAAGACGTTGAAACAAGCTAATATTCGACCGGCATGTTAGAAATGGCTAAAGAGTGATGTTTCATCATGCTAAACCCTGTAAATAATGGTCAAATATATTTGAAACTCAATTTTACTCGATATTGGTTTAGAGTGTTAAGAAATATTTTTTAACTTCTCTTGGATATTATTTGAAGGGCTTAACATGGTGAAACCTCAATTTTTAACCATTCCAAACATACACGTCAAATATTAGCCTTTCTATCAAATTCAATTAATCACCTTAAAATTTGTTGGTTTCTAAAGGAGTTAACCAAGTGGAAATGAACCATTTTGACATGAAAATATCAAGACGTTGAAACAAGCTAATATTCGACCGGCATGTTAGAAATGGCTAAAGAGTGATGTTTCATCATGCTAAACCCCGTAAATAATGGTCAAATATATTTGAAACTCAATTTTACTCGATATTGGTTTAGAGTGTTAAGAAATATTTTTTAACTTCTCTTGGATATTATTTGAAGGGCTTAACATGGTGAAACCTCAATTTTTAACCATTCCAAACATACACGTCAAATATTAGCCTTTCTATCAAATTCAATTAATCACCTCAAAATTTGTTGGTTTCTAAAGGAGTTAACCAAGTGGAAATGAACCATTTTGACATGAAAATATCAAGACGTTGAAACAAGCTAATATTCGACCGGCATGTTAGAAATGGCTAAAGAGTGATGTTTCATCATGCTAAACCCCGTAAATAATGGTCAAATATATTTGAAACTCAATTTTACTCGATATTGGTTTAGAGTGTTAAGAAATATTTTTTAACTTCTCTTGGATATTATTTGAAGGGCTTAACATGGTGAAACCTCAATTTTTAACCATTCCAAACATACACGTCAAATATTAGCCTTTCTATCAAATTCAATTAATCACCTCAAAATTTGTTGGTTTCTAAAGGAGTTAACCAAGTGGAAATGAACCATTTTGACATGAAAATATCAAGACGTTGAAACAAGCTAATATTCGACCGGCATGTTAGAAATGGCTAAAGAGTGATGTTTCATCATGCTAAACCCTGTAAATAATGGTCAAATATATTTGAAACTCAATTTTACTCGATATTGGTTTAGAGTGTTAAGAAATATTTTTTAACTTCTCTTGGATATTATTTGAAGGGCTTAACATGGTGAAACCTCAATTTTTAACCATTCCAAACATACACGTCAAATATTAGCCTTTCTATCAAATTCAATTAATCACCTCAAAATTTGTTGGTTTCTAAAGGAGTTAACCAAGTGGAAATGAACCATTTTGACATGAAAATATCAAGACGTTGAAACAAGCTAATATTCGACCGCATGTTAGAAATGGCTAAAGAGTGATGTTTCATCATGCTAAACCCCGTAAATAATGGTCAAATATATTTGAAACTCAATTTTACTCGATATTGGTTTAGAGTGTTAAGAAATATTTTTTAACTTCTCTTGGATATTATTTGAAGGGCTTAACATGGTGAAACCTCAATTTTTAACCATTCCAAACATACACGTCAAATATTAGCCTTTCTATCAAATTCAATTAATCACCTCAAAATTTGTTGGTTTCTAAAGGAGTTAACCAAGTGGAAATGAACCATTTTGACATGAAAATATCAAGACGTTGAAACAAGCTAATATTCGACCGGCATGTTAGAAATGGCTAAAGAGTGATGTTTCATCATGCTAAACCCTGTAAATAATGGTCAAATATATTTGAAACTCAATTTTACTCGATATTGGTTTAGAGTGTTAAGAAATATTTTTTAACTTCTCTTGGATATTATTTGAAGGGCTTAACATGGTGAAACCTCAATTTTTAACCATTCCAAACATACACGTCAAATATTAGCCTTTCTATCAAATTCAATTAATCACCTCAAAATTTGTTGGTTTCTAAAGGAGTTAACCAAGTGGAAATGAACCATTTTGACATGAAAATATCAAGACGTTGAAACAAGCTAATATTCGACCGGCATGTTAGAAATGGCTAAAGAGTGATGTTTCATCATGCTAAACCCCGTAAATAATGGTCAAATATATTTGAAACTCAATTTTACTCGATATTGGTTTAGAGTGTTAAGAAATATTTTTTAACTTCTCTTGGATATTATTTGAAGGGCTTAACATGGTGAAACCTCAATTTTTAACCATTCCAAACATACACGTCAAATATTAGCCTTTCTATCAAATTCAATTAATCACCTCAAAATTTGTTGGTTTCTAAAGGAGTTAACCAAGTGGAAATGAACCATTTTGACATGAAAATATCAAGACGTTGAAACAAGCTAATATTCGACCGGCATGTTAGAAATGGCTAAAGAGTGATGTTTCATCATGCTAAACCCTGTAAATAATGGTCAAATATATTTGAAACTCAATTTTACTCGATATTGGTTTAGAGTGTTAAGAAATATTTTTTAACTTCTCTTGGATATTATTTGAAGGGCTTAACATGGTGAAACCTCAATTTTTAACCATTCCAAACATACACGTCAAATATTAGCCTTTCTATCAAATTCAATTAATCACCTCAAAATTTGTTGGTTTCTAAAGGAGTTAACCAAGTGGAAATGAACCATTTTGACATGAAAATATCAAGACGTTGAAACAAGCTAATATTCGACCGGCATGTTAGAAATGGCTAAAGAGTGATGTTTCATCATGCTAAACCCTGTAAATAATGGTCAAATATATTTGAAACTCAATTTTACTCGATATTGGTTTAGAGTGTTAAGAAATATTTTTTAACTTCTCTTGGATATTATTTGAAGGGCTTAACATGGTGAAACCTCAATTTTTAACCATTCCAAACATACACGTCAAATATTAGCCTTTCTATCAAATTCAATTAATCACCTCAAAATTTGTTGGTTTCTAAAGGAGTTAACCAAGTGGAAATGAACCATTTTGACATGAAAATATCAAGACGTTGAAACAAGCTAATATTCGACCGGCATGTTAGAAATGGCTAAAGAGTGATGTTTCATCATGCTAAACCCCGTAAATAATGGTCAAATATATTTGAAACTCAATTTTACTCGATATTGGTTTAGAGTGTTAAGAAATATTTTTTAACTTCTCTTGGATATTATTTGAAGGGCTTAACATGGTGAAACCTCAATTTTTAACCATTCCAAACATACACGTCAAATATTAGCCTTTCTATCAAATTCAATTAATCACCTCAAAATTTGTTGGTTTCTAAAGGAGTTAACCAAGTGGAAATGAACCATTTTGACATGAAAATATCAAGACGTTGAAACAAGCTAATATTCGACCGTCATGTTAGAAATGGCTAAAGAGTGATGTTTCATCATGCTAAACCACTGTAAATAATGGTCAAATATATTTGAAACTCAATTTTACTCGATATTGGTTTAGAGTGATAAGAAATATTTTAAAACTTCACTTGGATATTATTTGAAGGGCTTAACATGGTGAAACCTCAATTTTTAACCATTCCAAACATACACGTCAAATATTAGCCTTTCTATCAAATTCAATTAATCACCTCAAAATTTGTTGGTTTCTAAAGGAGTTAACCAAGTGGAAATGAACCATTTTGACATGAAAATATCAAGACGTTGAAACAAGCTAATATTCGACCGGCATGTTAGAAATGGCTAAAGAGTGATGTTTCATCATGCTAAACCCCGTAAATAATGGTCAAATATATTTGAAACTCAATTTTACTCGATATTGGTTTAGAGTGTTAAGAAATATTTTTTAACTTCTCTTGGATATTATTTGAAGGGCTTAACATGGTGAAACCTCAATTTTTAACCATTCCAAACATACACGTCAAATATTAGCCTTTCTATCAAATTCAATTAATCACCTTAAAATTTGTTGATTTCTAAAGGAGTTAACCAATGGAAATGAACCATTTTGACATGAAAATATCAAGACGTTGAAACAAGCTAATATTCGACCGGCATGTTAGAAATGGCTAAAGAGTGATGTTTCATCATGCTAAACCCCGTAAATAATGGTCAAATATATTTGAAACTCAATTTTACTCGATATTGGTTTAGAGTGTTAAGAAATATTTTTTAACTTCTCTTGGATATTATTTGAAGGGCTTAACATGGTGAAACCTCAATTTTTAACCATTCCAAACATACACGTCAAATATTAGCCTTTCTATAAAATTCAATTAATCACCTCAAAATTTGTTGATTTCTAAAGGAGTTAACCAAGTGGAAATGAACCATTTTGACATGAAAATATCAAGACGTTGAAACAAGCTAATATTCGACCGGCATGTTAGAAATGGCTAAAGAGTGATGTTTCATCATGCTAAACCCTGTAAATAATGGTCAAATATATTTGAAACTCAATTTTACTCGATATTGGTTTAGAGTGTTAAGAAATATTTTTTAACTTCTCATGGATATTATTTGAAGGGCTTAACATGGTGAAACCTCAATTTTTAACCATTCCAAACATACACGTCAAATATTAGCCTTTCTATCAAATTCAAT
The DNA here is from genome assembly GCA_030674075.2 of Linum usitatissimum. Taxonomy (NCBI): domain Eukaryota; kingdom Viridiplantae; phylum Streptophyta; class Magnoliopsida; order Malpighiales; family Linaceae; genus Linum; species Linum usitatissimum. The sequence continues at coordinate 7,113 of JAUJYP020000292.1, read as the reverse complement.
TAATCACCTCAAAATTTGTTGGTTTCTAAAGGAGTTAACCAAGTGGAAATGAACCATTTTGACATGAAAATATCAAGACGTTGAAACAAGCTAATATTCGACCGGCATGTTAGAAATGGCTAAAGAGTGATGTTTCATCATGCTAAACCCTGTAAATAATGGTCAAATATATTTGAAACTCAATTTTACTCGATATTGGTTTAGAGTGTTAAGAAATATTTTTTAACTTCTCATGGATATTATTTGAAGGGCTTAACATGGTGAAACCTCAATTTTTAACCATTCCAAACATACACGTCAAATATTAGCCTTTCTATCAAATTCAATTAATCACCTCAAAATTTGTTGGTTTCTAAAGTAGTTAACCAAGTGGAAATGAACCATTTTGACATGAAAATATCAAGACGTTGAAACAAGCTAATATTCGACCGGCATGTTAGAAATGGCTAAAGAGTGATGTTTCATCATGCTAAACCCTGTAAATAATGGTCAAATATATTTGAAACTCAATTTTACTCGATATTGGTTTAGAGTGTTAAGAAATATTTTTTAACTTCTCTTGGATATTATTTGAAGGGCTTAACATGGTGAAACCTCAATTTTTAACCATTCCAAACATACACGTCAAATATTAGCCTTTTTATAAAATTCAATTAATCACCTCAAAATTTGTTGATTTCTAAAGGGGTTAACCAATGGAAATGAACCATTTTGACATGAAAATATCAAGACGTTGAAACAAGCTAATATTCGACATGCATGTTAGAAATGGATAAAGAGTGATGTTTCATCATGCTAAACCCTGTAAATAATGGTCAAATATATTTGAAACTCAATTTTACTCGATATTGGTTTAGAGTGATAAGAAATATTTTATAACTTCTCTTGGATATTATTTGAAGGGCTTAACATGGTGAAACCTCAATTTTTAACCATTCCAAACATACACGTCAAATATTAGCCTTTCTATCAAATTCAATTAATCACCTCAAAATTTGTTGGTTTCTAAAGGAGTTAACCAAGTGGAAATGAACCATTTTGACATGAAAATATCAAGACGTTGAAACAAGCTAATATTCGACCGGCATGTTAGAAATGGCTAAAGAGTGATGTTTCATCATGCTAAACCCTGTAAATAATGGTCAAATATATTTGAAACTCAATTTTACTCGATATTGGTTTAGAGTGTTAAGAAATATTTTTTTAACTTCTCTTGGATATTATTTGAAGGGCTTAACATGGTGAAACCTCAATTTTTAACCATTCCAAACATACACGTCAAATATTAGCCTTTCTATAAAATTCAATTAATCACCTCAAAATTTGTTGATTTCTAAAGGAGTTAACCAGTGGAAATGAACCATTTTGACATGAAAATATCAAGACGTTGAAACAAGCTAATATTCGACCGGCATGTTAGAAATGGCTAAAGAGTGATGTTTCATCATGCTAAACCCTGTAAATAATGGTCAAATATATTTGAAACTCAATTTTACTCGATATTGGTTTAGAGTGTTAAGAAATATTTTTTAACTTCTCATGGATATTATTTGAAGGGCTTAACATGGTGAAACCTCAATTTTTAACCATTCCAAACATACACGTCAAATATTAGCCTTTCTATCAAATTCAATTAATCACCTCAAAATTTGTTGGTTTCTAAAGGAGTTAACCAAGTGGAAATGAACCATTTTGACATGAAAATATCAAGACGTTGAAACAAGCTAATATTCGACCGGCATGTTAGAAATGGCTAAAGAGTGATGTTTCATCATGCTAAACCCTGTAAATAATGGTCAAATATATTTGAAACTCAATTTTACTCGATATTGGTTTAGAGTGTTAAGAAATATTTTTTAACTTCTCTTGGATATTATTTGAAGGGCTTAACATGGTGAAACCTCAATTTTTAACCATTCCAAACATACACGTCAAATATTAGCCTTTCTATCAAATTCAATTAATCACCTTAAAATTTGTTGGTTTCTAAAGGAGTTAACCAAGTGGAAATGAACCATTTTGACATGAAAATATCAAGACGTTGAAACAAGCTAATATTCGACCGGCATGTTAGAAATGGCTAAAGAGTGATGTTTCATCATGCTAAACCCTGTAAATAATGGTCAAATATATTTGAAACTCAATTTTACTCGATATTGGTTTAGAGTGTTAAGAAATATTTTTTAACTTCTCTTGGATATTATTTGAAGGGCTTAACATGGTGAAACCTCAATTTTTAACCATTCCAAACATACACGTCAAATATTAGCCTTTCTATAAAATTCAATTAATCACCTCAAAATTTGTTGATTTCTAAAGGAGTTAACCAAGTGGAAATGAACCATTTTGACATGAAAATATCAAGACGTTGAAACAAGCTAATATTCCCCCGCCATGTTAGAAATGGCTAAAGAGTGATGTTTCATCATGCTAAACCCTATAAATAATGGTCAAATATATTTGAAACTCAATTTTACTCGATATTGGTTTAGAGTGTTAAGAAATATTTTTTAACTTCTCTTGGATATTATTTGAAGGGCTTAACATGGTGAAACCTCAATTTTTAACCATTCCAAACATACACGTCAAATATTAGCGTTTTTATAAAATTCAATTGTCACCTTAAAATTTGTTGATTTCTAAAGGGGTTAACCAATGGAAATGAAACATTTTGACATGAAAGTATAAAGACTTTCAAACTGGCTAATAATCGACATTCATGTTAAAAATGTATAAAGAGTGATGTTTAATCATGCTAAACCCTGTAAATCATGGTCAAATGTATTTGAAACTCAATTTTACTCGATATTGGTTTAGAGTGATAAGAAATATTTTAAAACTTCACTTGGATATTATTTGAAGGGCTTAACATGGTGAAACCTCAATTTTTAACCATTCCAAACATACACGTCAAATATTAGCCTTTCTATCAAATTCAATTAATCACCTCAAAATTTGTTGGTTTAAAAGGGAAACCCAAGTGGAAAGAACCAATTTTGACATAAAAATACCAAGACGTTGAAACAAGCTAATATTCGACCGGCATGTTAGAAATGGCTAAAGAGTGATGTTTCATCATGCTAAACCCAGTAAATAATGGTCAAATATATTTGAATCTCAATTTTACTCGATATTGGTTTAGAGTGTTAAGAAATATTTTTTAACTTCTCTTGGATATTATTTGAAGGGCTTAACATGGTGAAACCTCAATTTTTAACCATTCCAAACATACACGTCAAATATTAGCCTTTCTATCAAATTCAATTAATCACCTTAAAATTTGTTGGTTTCTAAAGGAGTTAACCAAGTGGAAATGAACCATTTGGACATGAAAATATCAAGACGTTGAAACAAGCTAATATTCGACCAGGCATGTTAGAAATGGCTAAAGAGTGATGTTTCATCATGCTAAACCACTGTAAATAATGGTCAAATATATTTGAAACTCAATTTTACTCGATATTGGTTTAGAGTGTTAAGAAATATTTTTTAACTTCTCATGGATATTATTTGAAGGGCTTAACATGGTGAAACCTCAATTTTTAACCATTCCAAACATACACGTCAAATATTAGCCTTTCTATCAAATTCAATTAATCACCTCAAAATTTGTTGGTTTCTAAAGGAGTTAACCAAGTGGAAATGAACCATTTTGACATGAAAATATCAAGACGTTGAAACAAGCTAATATTCGACCGGCATGTTAGAAATTGCTAAAGAGTGATGTTTCATCATGCTAAATCTGTAAATAATGGTCAAATATATTTGAAACTCAATTTTACTCGATATTGGTTTAGAGTGATAAGAAATATTTTAAAACTTCACTTGGATATTATTTGAAGGGCTTAACATGGTGAAACCTCAATTTTTAACCATTCCAAACATACACGTCAAATATTAGCCTTTCTATCAAATTCAATTAATCACCTTAAAATTTGTTGGTTTCTAAAGGAGTTAACCAAGTGGAAATGAACCATTTTGACATGAAAATATCAAGACGTTGAAACAAGCTAATATTCGACGGCATGTTAGAAATGGCTAAAGAGTGATGTTTCATCATGCTAAACCCCTGTAAATAATGGTCAAATATATTTGAAACTCAATTTTACTCGATATTGGTTTAGAGTGTTAAGAAATATTTTTTAACTTCTCTTGGATATTATTTGAAGGGCTTAACATGGTGAAACCTCAATTTTTAACCATTCCAAACATACACGTCAAATATTAGCCTTTCTATAAAATTCAATTAATCACCTCAAAATTTGTTGATTTCTAAAGTAGTTAACTAGTGGAAATGAACCATTTTGACATGAAAATATCAAGACGTTGAAACAAGCTAATATTCGACCGGCATGTTAGAAATGGCTAAAGAGTGATGTTTCATCATGCTAAACCCTGTAAATAATGGTCAAATATATTTGAAACTCAATTTTACTCGATATTGGTTTAGAGTGTTAAGAAATATTTTTTAACTTCTCTTGGATATTATTTGAAGGGCTTAACATGGTGAAACCTCAATTTTTAACCATTCCAAACATACACGTCAAATATTAGCCTTTCTATAAAATTCAATTAATCACCTCAAAATTTGTTGGTTTCTAAAGGAGTTAACCAAGTGGAAATGAACCATTTTGACATGAAAATATCAAGACGTTGAAACAAGCTAATATTCGACCGGCATGTTAGAAATGGCTAAAGAGTGATGTTTCATCATGCTAAACCATTGTAAATAATGGTCAAATATATTTGAAACTCAATTTTACTCGATATTGGTTTAGAGTGTTAAGAAATATTTTTTAACTTCTCTTGGATATTATTTGAAGGGCTTAACATGGTGAAACCTCAATTTTTAACCATTCCAAACATACACGTCAAATATTAGCCTTTCTATCAAATTCAATTAATCACCTCAAAATTTGTTGGTTTCTAAAGGAGTTAACCAAGTGGAAATGAACCATTTTGACATGAAAATATCAAGACGTTGAAACAAGCTAATATTCGACCGGCATGTTAGAAATGGCTAAAGAGTGATGTTTCATCATGCTAAACACTGTAAATAATGGTCAAATATATTTGAAACTCAATTTTACTCGATATTGGTTTAGAGTGTTAAGAAATATTTTTTAACTTCTCTTGGATATTATTTGAAGGGCTTAACATGGTGAAACCTCAATTTTTAACCATTCCAAACATACACGTCAAATATTAGCCTTTCTATCAAATTCAATTAATCACCTCAAAATTTGTTGGTTTCTAAAGGAGTTAACCAAGTGGAAATGAACCATTTTGACATGAAAATATCAAGACGTTGAAACAAGCTAATATTCGACCGGCATGTTAGAAATGGCTAAAGAGTGATGTTTCATCATGCTAAACCCTGTAAATAATGGTCAAATATATTTGAAACTCAATTTTACTCGATATTGGTTTAGAGTGTTAAGAAATATTTTTTAACTTCTCTTGGATATTATTTGAAGGGCTTAACATGGTGAAACCTCAATTTTTAACCATTCCAAACATACACGTCAAATATTAGCCTTTCTATAAAATTCAATTAATCACCTTAAAATTTGTTGGTTTCTAAAAGGAGTTAACCAAGTGGAAATGAACCATTTTGACATGAAAATATCAAGACGTTCAAACAAGCTAATATTCGACAGGCATGTTAGAAATGGCTAAAGAGTGATATTTCATCATGCTAAACCCTGTAAATAATGGTCAAATATATTTGAAACTCAATTTTACTCGATATTGGTTTAGAGTGATAAGAAATATTTTAAAACTTCACATGGATATTATTTGAAGGGCTTAACATGGTGAAACCTTAATTTTTAACCATTCCAAACATACACGTCAAATATTAGCCTTTCTATAAAATTCAATTAATCACCTCAAAATTTGTTGATTTCTAAAGTAGTTAACTAGTGGAAATGAACCATTTTGACATGAAAATATCAAGACGTTGAAACAAGCTAATATTCGACCTGCATGTTAGAAATGGCTAAAGAGTGATGTTTCATCATGCTAAACCCTGTAAATAATGGTCAAATATATTTGAAACTCAATTTTACTCGATATTGGTTTAGAGTGTTAAGAAATATTTTTTAATCTTCTCTTGGATATTATTTCAAGGGCTTCTTAACATGGTGAAACCTCCAATTTTTAACCATTCCAAACATACGCGTCAAATATTAGCGTTTTTATCAAATTCAATTAATCACCTTAAAATTTGTTGGTTTCCTAAAGGAGTTAACCAATGACAAAGTGAACCATTTCTGACATGAAAATATAAAGACGTTCAAGCTAGCTAATATTCGACTGTCATGTTAGAAATGGATAAAGAGTGATGTTTAATCATGCTAAACCCTTTTGTAAATCATGGTCAAATATATTTGAAACTCAATTCTTACTCGATATTGGTTTAGAGTGATGGGAAAGAAATATTTTTTAAACTTCACTTTGGATATTATTTAAAGGGCTTAACATGGTGAAACCTCAATTTTTAACCATTCCGAACATACACGTCAAATATTAGCCTTTCTACTCAAATTCAATTAATCACCTCAAAATTTGTTGGTTTCTAAAGGAGTTAACTACTACTGGAAATGAACCATTTTGACAGGTGGAACTATCAAGACGTTGGAAACAAGCTAATATTCAACCGGCATGTTAGAAATGGCTAAAGAGTGATGTTTCATCCCATGCTAAACCCTTTGTAAATAATGGTCAAATATATTTAAATCTCAATTTTACAATTTCGATATTGGTTTAGAGTGTTAAGAAATATTTTTAATTCTCTTTTTTTAACTTCTCTGATATTATTTGAAGGGCTTAACATGGTGAAACCACAATTTTTAACCATTCCAAACATACACGTCAAATATTAGCCTTTCTATCAAATTCAATCAATCACCTTAAAATTTGTTGGTTTCTAAAGGAGTTAACCAAGTGGAAATGAACCATTTGGACATGAAAATATCAAGACGTTGAAACAAGCTAATATTCGACCGGCATGTTAGAAATGGCTAAAGAGTGATGTTTCATCATGCTAAACCCTCTGTAAATAATGGTCAAATATATTTGAAACTCAATTTTACTCGATATTGGTTTAGA
>JAUJYP020000291.1:0-99604 GCA_030674075.2 Linum usitatissimum | reverse complement strand
TTTACAAAGGTCCACTGTCAATGGTGCATGGTTGAAGTGCATCATACCAAGGTCAAATCAGCATAATTTATTACGCAAGTGCACCATACCATAAGGCACGGTGCATTGTGAATGGTGGAACTACATCATTCTAATGTGCAAGGTGCGTAGTGGAAGTACACCATAATTTTGTGCAAACTACAAGGAGGTGAGAGTGCCCTATACAAAGGTACGTTATGGATTGTGGAATTGCACTATACCAAGGCACCAAATGTATATTGATTGGTCGAACTAAAAAAAATAAAGGTGCACTATGCATAGTGGAAATTGAATTTAAAAAGGTCCACTGTCCATGGTGCATGGTTGAAGTGCATCATACCAGGGTCAAATGTGTATAATTTATTATGAAAGTGCGCCATACCAAAGGGCACTGTGCATTGTGAATGGTGGACCTACATCATTCTAATGTGCAAGGTGCGTAGTGAACGTACACCATAATTTGGTGCAAACTACAAGGAGGTGAGACTGCACTATACCAAGGTACGTTATGCATTATGGAATTTCACTATACCAAGGCACAAAATTCATATTGGATGGTCGAACTACAAAAAATAAAGGTGCACTGTACATAGTGGAAATTGACTTTAAAAAGGTCCATTGTCCATGGTGCATGGTTGAAGTGCATCATACCAGGGTTAAATGTGCATAATTCATGATGAAAGTGCACCATACCATAGGGAACGGTGCATTGTGAATGGTTGAACTACATCATTCTAATGTGCAAGGTGTGTAGTGGAAGTACACTATAATTTGGAGCAAAGTACAAAGAGGTGAGAGTGCACTATACCAAGGTATATTATGCATTGTGGAATTTCACTTTACCAAGGCACAAAATGCATATTTGATGGTCGAACTACAAAAAATAAAGCTGCACTATGCATAGTGGAAATTGACTTTACAAAGGTCCACTGTCAATGGTGCATGGTTGAAGGGCATCATACCAAGGTCAAATCAGCATAATTAATTACGAAAGTGCACCATACCATAGCGCACGGTGCATTGTGAATGGTGCAACTACATCATTCTAATGTGCAAGGTGCGTTGTGGAAGTACACCATAATTTTGTGCAAACTACAAGGAGGTGAGAGTGCCCTATACCAAGGTACGTTATGGATTGTGGATTTGCACTATACCAAGGTACCAAATGTATATTGATTGGTCGAACTAAAAAAAATAAAGGTGCACAATGCATAGTGGAAATTGAATTTAAAAAGGTCCACTGTCCATGGTGCATGGTTGAAGTGCATCATACCAGGGTCAAATGTGTATAATTTATTATGAAAGTGCGCCATACCAAAGGGCACTGTGCATTGTGAATGGTGGAACTACATCATTCTAATGTGCAAGGTGCGTAGTGAACGTACACCATAATTTGGTGCAAACTACAAGGAGGTGAGACTGCACTATACCAAGGTACGTTATGCATTATGGAATTTCACTATACCAAGGCACAAAATTCATATTGGATGGTCGAACTACAAAAAATTAATGTGCACTGTACATAGTGGAAATTGACTTTAAATAGGTCCATTGTCCATGGTGCATGGTTAAAGTGCATCATACCAGGGTCAAATGTGCATAATTCATGATGAAAGTGGACCATACAATAGGGCACGGTGCATTTTGAATGTTGGAACTACATCATTCTAATGTGCAAGGTGCATAGTAGAAGTACACCATACTTTTGTGCAAAGTACAAGGAGGTGAGAGTGCATTATACCAACGTACATTATGCATTCTGGAATTGCACTATACCAAGGCACAAAATGCATATTGGGTGGTCGAACTAAAACAAATAAAGGTGCACTGTGCATAGTGGAAATTGACTTTACAAGGTCAACTGTCCATGGTGCATGGTTGAAGTGCATCATACTAGGGTCAAATGTGCATAATTCATTATGAAAGTGCACCATACCATAGGGCACGGTGCATTGTGAATGGTGGAAGTTCATCATTCTAATGTGCCAGGTGCGTAGTGGAAGTACACCATAATTTGGTGCAAACTACAAAGAGGTGAGTGTGCATTATACCAACGTACATTATGCATTCTGGAATTGCACTATACCAAGGCACCAAATGCATATTTGTTGGTTGAACTACAAAAACCAAAGCTGCACTGTGCATAATGGAAATTTACTTTACAAAGGTCCACTGTCCTTGGTGCATGGTTGAAGTGCATCATACTACGGTCAAATGTGCATAATTCATGATGAAAGTGGACCATACAATAGGGCACGGTGCATTTTGAATGTTGGAACTACATCATTCTAATGTGCAAGGTGCATAGTGGAAGTACACCATACTTTTGTGCAAAGTACAAGGAGGTGAGAGTGCACTATACCAAGGTAGATTATGAATAGTTGAATTGCACTATACCAAGGCACAAAATGCATATTGATTGGTCGAGCAACAGAAAATAAAGGTGCATTGTGCTTAGTGGAAATTGACTTTAAAAAGGTCCACGGTCCATGGTGCATGGTTGAAGTGCATCATACCAGGGTCAAATGTGCATAATTCATGGTGAAAGTGCATAATGCGTGATGAAAGTGCACCATACCATAGGGCACAGTGCCTTCAGAATGGTGGAACTACATCATTTTAATGTGCAAGGTCCATATTGGAAGTACACCTTACTTTGGTGAAAGTGCATTATGCGTGATGAAAGTGCACCATACCATAGGGCACAGTGCCTTCAGAATGGTGGAAATACATCATTTTAATGTGCAAGGTGCATATTGGCAGTACACCATACTTTGGTGCAAAGTACAATGAGGTGAGAGAGCACTATACCAAGGTACATTATGCATGGTTGAATTGCCCAATACCAAGGCACAAAATGCATATTGAATGGTGGAACTACAAAAAATAAAGGTGCGCTGTGCATAGTGGAAATTGACTTTAAAAAGATCCACTGTCTATGGTGCATGGTTGAAGTGCATCATACCAGGGTCAAATGTGCATAATTTATTATGAAAGTGCACCATACCATAAGGCACGATGCATTGTGAATGGTGGAACTGCATTAATCTAATGTGCAAGGTGCGTAGTGGAAGTACACCATAATTTGGTGCAACCTACAAGGAGGTGAGACTGCACTATACCAAGGTACATTATGCATTATGGAATTGCACTATACCAAGGCACAAAATGCATATTTGATGGTCGAACTACCAAAATAAAGCTACACTATGCATAGTGGAAATTGACTTTACAAAGGTCCACTGTTTATGGTGCATGGTTGAAGTGCATCATACCAGGGTCAAATGTGCGTTATTTATTATGAAAGTGCACCATACCATATGGCACGGTGCGTTGTGAATGGTGGAACTACATCATTTTAATGTGCAAGGTGCGCAGTGAAAGTACACCATAATTTGGTGCAAACTACAAGGAGGTGAGAGTGCACTATACCAAGGTACATTATGCATTATGGAATTTCACTATCCCAAGAAACACAATTCATATTGGATAGTCGAACTACAAAAAATAAAGCTGCACTATGCATAGTGGAAATTGACTTTACAAAGGTCCACTGTCAATGGTGCATGGTTGAAGCGCATCATACCAAGGTCAAATCAACATTATTTATTACGAAAGTGCACCATACCATAGGGCACGGTGCATTGTGAATGGTGGAACTACATCATTCTAATGCGCAAGGGGCATAGTGGAAGTACACCATAATTTTGTGCAAACTACAAGGAGGTGAGAGTGCCCTATACCAAGGTACGTTATGGATTGTGGAATTGCACTATACCAAGGCACCAAATGTATATTGATTGGTCGAACTAAAAAAATAAAGGTGCACTATGCATAGTGGAAATTGAATTTAAAAAGGTCCACTGTCCATGGTGCATGGTTGAAGTGCATCATCCCAGGGTGAAATGTGCATAATTTATTATGAAAGTGCACCATAACATAGGGCACGGTGCAGTGAATGGTGGAACTACATCATTCTAATGTGCAAGTTGCGTAGTGGAAGTACACCATAACTTGGTGCAAACTACAAGGAGGTGAGAGTGCACTATACCAATGTACGTTATGCATTGTGGAATTGCACTATACCAAGGCATAAAATGTATATTGGATGGTCGAACTACAAAAAATAAAGGTGCACTATGCATAGTGGAAATTGACGTTACAAAGGTCCACTGTCCATGGTGCATGGTCGAAGTGCATCATACTAGGGTCAAATGTGCATAATTTATTACAAAAGTGCACCATACCATAGGTCACGGTGCATTGTGAATGATGGAACTACATCATTCTAATGTGCAAGGTGCGTTGTGGAAGTACACCATAATTTTGTGCAAACTACAAGGAGGTGAGAGTGCCCTATACCAAGGTACGTTATGGATTGTGGAATTGCACTATACCAAACCAAAAAATGCCTATTTGATGGTCGAACGACAAAAATAAAGCTGCACTGTACATAGTGGAAATTGACTTTAAAAAGGTCCCCTATCCATGGTGCATTGTTGAAATGCATCATACCAAGGTCAAATATGCATAATTCATTGTGAAAGTGCACCATACGATATGGCACGGTGCATTTTGAATGGTGGAACTACATCATTCTAATGTGCAAGGGGCATAGTGGAAGTACACCATATTTTGGTGCAAAGTACAAGGAGGTGAGAGAGCACTATACCAAGGTAAATTATGCATAGTGTAATTCCACTATACCAAGGCACAAAAATGCATATTGGATGGTCGAACTACAAAAAATAAAGGTGCACTGTGCATAGTGGAAATTGACTTTACAAAGGTCCACTGTCCATGGTGCACGGTTGAAGTGCATCATACCAGGGTCAAATGTGCATAATTCATTATGAAACTGCACCATACCATAGGGCACGGTGCATTCCGAATGGTGGCACTACATCATTCTAATGTGCAGGGTGCATTGTGGAAGTACACCATACTTTGCTGGAAAGTACATTGACGAGAGAGTGCACTATACCAAGGTACATTATGCATAATGAAATTGCTCTATACCAAGCAACAAAATGCATATTGGATGGTCGAACTAAAACAGATAAAGGTGCATTGTGCATAGTGGAAATTGACTTTACAAAGGGCCACTGTCCATGGTGCATGGTTGAAGTGCATCATACTAGGGTCAAATGTGCATAATTCATTATGAAAGTGCACCATATCATAGGGCACGGTGCATCCTGAATGGTGGAACTACATCATTCGAATGTGCAAGGTGCATAGTGGAAGTACACCATACTTTGGTGCAAAGTACAACGAGGTGAGAGTGCACTATACCAAGGTACGTTATGCATAGTGGAATTGCACTATACCAAGGCACAAAATGCATATTTGATGGTCGAACTAAAAAAAATAAAGGTGCACTGTCCATAGTTGAAATGGACTTTACAAAGGTCAACTGTCCATGGTGCATGGTTGAAGTGCATCATACCAGGGTCAGATGTGCATAATTCATTATGAAAGTGCACCATACCATAGGGCATGGTGCATTTTGAATGGTTGAACTACATCATTCTAATCAGCAAGGTTCATAGTGGAAGTACACCATACTTTGGTGGAAAGTACATGGACGAGAGAGTGTACTATACCAAGGTACATTATGCATACTGGAATTGCACTATACCAAGACACAAAATGCATATTGGATGGTCGAACTAAAAAAATAATAGTGCACTATGCATAGTGGAAATTGACTTTACAAAGGTCCACTATCCATGGAGCATGGTTGAAGTGCATTATACTAGGGTCAAATGTGCATAATTCATTATGAAAGTGCACCATATCAGAGGGCACGGTGCATTCTGAATGGTGGAACTACATCATTCTAATATGCAAGGTACGTAGTGGAATTACACCATACTTTGGTGCACAATACAAAAAGGTAAGAGAGTACTATACCAACGTACCTTATGCATAGTGGAGCTGCATTATACGAAGGCACAAAATGCATATTGGATGGTCAAACTAAAACAAATAAAGGTGCACTGTGCATAGTGGAAATTGACTTTACAAGGTCAACTGTCCATGGTGCATGGTTGAAGTGCATCATACCAGGGTCAAATGTGCATAATTCAGCATGAAAGTGCACCATATCATAGGGCACGATGCATCCTGAATGGTGGAACTACATCATTCGAATGTGCAAGGTGCATAGTGGAAGTACACCTACTTTGGTGCAAAGTACAACGAGGTGAGAGAGCACTATACCAAGGTACGTTATGCATAGTGGAATTGCACTATACCAAGGCACAAAATGCATATTGGATGGTTGAACTAAAAAAATAAAGGTGCACTGTCCATAGTGGAAATGGACTTTACAAAGGTCCACTGTCCATGGTGCATGGTTGAAGTGCATCATACCAGGATCAAATGTGCATAATTCATTATGAAAGTGCACCATACCATAGGGCACGGTGCATTTTGAATGGTGGAACTACATCATTCTAATGTGCAAGGTGCATAGTGGAAGTACACCATACTTTGGTGGAAAGTACAATGAGGTGAGAGAGCACTATACGAAGGTACGATATGCATAGTGGAATTGCACTATACCAATGCACAAAATGCATATTGGATGGTCAAACTAAAAAAAATAAAGGTGCAATGTGCATAGTGGAAATTGACTTTACAAAGGTCCACTGTCCATGGTGCATGGTTGAAGTACATCATACCGGGGTCAAATGTGCATAATTCATTATGAAAGTGCACCATACCATAGGGCACGGTGCATTTTGAATGGTGGAACTACATCATTCGAATGTGCATGGTGCATAGTGGAAGTACACCATACTTTGGTGGAAAGTACAAGGAGGTGAGAGATCACTATACCAAGGTACGTTATGCATAGTGGAATTGCACTATACGAAGGCACAAAATGCATATTCGAAGGTCGAACTAAAAAACATAAAGGTGCACTGTCCATAGTGGAAATTGACTTTACAAAGGTCCACTGTCCATGGTGCATGGTTGAAGTGCATCATACCAGGGTCAAATGTGCATAATTCATTATGAAAGTGCACCATACCATAGGGCACAGTGCATTTTGAATGGTGGAACTACATCATTCTAACGTGCAAGGTGCATAGTGGAAGTACACCATACTTTGGTGGAAAGTACATGGACGAGAGAGTGCACTATGCATAGTGGAATTGCACTATACCAATGCCCAAAATGCATATTGGATGGTCGAACTAAAAAAATAAAGGTGCACTGTGCATAGTGGAAATTGACTTTACAAAGGTCCACTGTCCATGGTGCATGGTTGAAGTGCATCATACCAGGGTCAAATGTGCATAATTCATTATGAAAGTGCGCCATACCATAGGGCACGGTGCATTCTAAATGGTGGAACTACATCATTTGAATGTGCAAGGTGCATTGTGGAAGTACACCATACTTTGGTGCAAAGTACAAGGAGGTGAGAGAGCACTATACCAAGGTACATTATGCATAGTGGAATTGCACTATACCAAGGTACAAAATGCATATTGGATGGTCGAACTAAAAAAAATAAAGGGGCACTGTCCATAGTGGAAATTTACTTTACAAAGGTCCACTGTCCATGGTGCATGGTTGAAGTGCATCATACCGGGGTCAAATGTGCATAATTCATTATGAAAGTGCACCATACCATAGGGCACGGTGCATTTTGAATGGTGGAACTACATCATTCTAATCTGCAAGGTGCATAGTGGAAGTACACCATACTTTGGTGGAAAGTACATGGACGAGAGAGTGCACTATACCAAGGTACATTATGCATACTGGATATGCACTATACCAATGCACAAAATGCATATTGGATGGTCGAACTAAAACAAATAAAGGTGCACTGTGCATAGTGGAAATTGACTTTACAATGGTCAACTGTCCATGGTGCATGGTTGAAGTGCATCATACCAGGGTCAAATGTGCATAATTCATTATGAAAGTGCACCATACCATAGGGCGGTGCATTCTAAATGGTGGAACTACATCATTCGAATGTGCTAGGTGGATAGTGGAAGTACACCATACTTTGGTGCAAAGTACAAGGAGGTGAGAGAGCACTATACCAAGGTACGTTATGCATAGTGGAATTGCACTATACCAAGGCACAAAATGCATATTGGATGGTCGAACTAAAAAAAATAAAGGTGCACTGTCCATAGTGGAAATTTACTTTACAAAGGTCCACTGTCCATGGTGCATGGTTGAAGTGCATCATACCGGGGTCAAATGTGCATAATTCATTATGAAAGTGCACCATACCATAGGGCACGGTGGATTTTGAATGGTGGAACTACATCATTCTAATCCGCAAGGTGCATAGTGGAAGTACACCATACTTTGGTGGAAAGTACATGGACGAGAGAGTGCACTATACCAAGGTACATTATGCATAGTGGATATGCACTATACCAAGGCACAAAATGCATATTGGATGGTCGAACTAAAAAAAATAAAGGTGCACTTGTGCATAGTGGAAATTGACTTTACAAAGGTCCACTATCCATCGTGCATGGTTGAAGTGCATCATACTAGGGTCAAATGTGCATAATTCATTATGAAAGTGCATCATATCATAGGGCACGGTGCATTCAGAATGGTGGAACTACATCATTCTAATGTGCAAGGTACGTAGTGGAATTACACCATAATTTGGTGCAAACTGCAAAAAGGTGAGTGAGCACTATACCAAGGTACATTATGCATAGTGGAATTGCACTATATCAAGGCACAAAATGCATATTGGATGGTCAAACTAAAAAAAATAAAGGTGCACTGTGCATAGTGGAAATTGACTTTACAAAGGTCCACTGTCCATGGTGCATGGTTGAAGAACATCATCCGGGGTCAAATGTGCATAATTCATTATGAAAGTGCACCATACCATAGGGCATGGTGCATTCTGAATGGTGGAACTACATCAATTCGAATGTGCAAGGTGCATTGTGGAAGTACACCATACTTTGGTGCAAAGTACAAGGAGGTGAGAGAGCACTATACCAAGGTACATTATGCATAGTAGAATTGCACTATACGAAGGCACAAAATGCATATTGGATGGTCGAACTAAAAAAATAAAGTGCACTGTGCATAGTGGAAATTGACTTTACAAAGGTCCAATGTCCATGGTGCATGGTTGAAGTGCATCATACGAGGGTCAAATGTGCATAATTTATTATGAAAGTGCACCATACCATAGGGCACGGTGCATTTTGAATGGTGGAACTACATCATTCTAATGTGCAAGGTGCATAGTGGAAGTACACCATACTTTGGTGGAAAGTACATGGACGAGAGAGTGCACTATGCATAGTGGAATTGCACTATACCAATGCACAAAATGCATATTGGATGGTCGAACTAAAAAAATAAAGGTGCACTGTGCATAATGGAAATTGACTTTACAAAGATCCACTGTCCATGGTGCATGGTTGAAGTGCATCATACCAGGGTCAAATGTGCATAATTCATTATGAAAGTGCACCATACCATAGGGCACGGTGCATTCTAAATGGTGGAACTACATCATTCGAATGTGCAAGGTGCATAGGGGAAGTACACCATACTTTGGTGCAAAGTACAAGGAGGTGAGAGAGCACTATACCAAGGTACGTTATGCATAGTGGAATTGCACTATACCAAGGTACAAAATGCATATTGGATGGTCGAACTAAAAAAAATAAAGGTGCACTGTCCATAGTGGAAATTTACTTTACAAAGGTCCACTGTCCATGGTGCATGGTTGAAGTGCATCATACCGGGGTCAAATGTGCATAATTCATTATGAAAGTGCACCATACCATAGGGCACGGTGCATTTTGAATGGTGGAACTA
Source organism: Linum usitatissimum (assembly GCA_030674075.2). Classification (NCBI taxonomy): domain Eukaryota; kingdom Viridiplantae; phylum Streptophyta; class Magnoliopsida; order Malpighiales; family Linaceae; genus Linum; species Linum usitatissimum. Next base: position 89,746 of record JAUJYP020000291.1, on the reverse strand, counting down.
CATCATTCTAATCTGCAAGGTGCATAGTGGAAGTACACCATACTTTGGTGGAAAGTACATGGACGAGAGAGTGCACTATACCAAGGTACATTATGCATAGTGGATATGCACTATACCAAGGCACAAAATGCATATTGGATGGTCGAAGTAAAAAAAATAAAGGTGCACTGTGCATAGTGGAAATTGACTTTACAAAGGTCCACTATCCATCGTGCATGGTTGAAGTGCATCATACTAGGGTCAAATGTGCATAATTCATTATGAAAGTGCATCATATCATAGGGCACGGTGCATTAAGAATGGTGGAACTACATCATTCTAATGTGCAAGGTACGTAGTGGAATTACACCATAATTTGGTGCAAACTGCAAAAAGGTGAGTGAGCACTATACCAAGGTACGTTATGCATAGTGGAATTGCACTATATCAAGGCACAAAATGCATATTGGATGGTCAAACTAAAAAAAATAAAGGTGCACTGTGCATAGTGGAAATTGACTTTACAAAGGTCCACTGTCCATGGTGCATGGTTGAAGAACATCATCCAGGGTCAAATGTGCATAATTCATTATGAAAGTGCACCATACCATAGGGCATGGTGCATTCTGAATGGTGGAACTACATCAATTCGAATTTGCAAGGTGCATAGTGGAAGTACACCATACTTTGGTGCAAAGTACAAGGAGGTGAGAGAGCACTATACCAAGGTACATTATGCATAGTGGAATTGCATTATACGAAGGCACAAAATGCAAATTGGATGGTCGAACTAAAAAAATAAAGGTGCACTGTGCATAGTGGAAATTGACTTTACAAAGGTCCAATGTCCATGGTGCATGGTTGAAGTGCATCATACGAGGGTCAAATGTGCATAATTCATTATGAAAGTGCACCATACCACAGGGCACGGTGCATTTTGAATGGTGGAACTACATCATTCTAATGTGGAAGGTGCATAGTGGAAGTACACCATACTTTGGTGGAAAGTACATGGACGAGAGAGTGCACTATGCATAGTGGAATTGCACTATACCAATGCACCAAATGCATATTGGATGGTCGAACTAAAAAAATAAAGGTGCACTGTGCATAATGGAAATTGACTTTACAAAGGTCCACTGTCCATGGTGCATGGTTGAAGTGCATCATACCAGGGTCAAATGGGCATTATTCATTATGAAAGTGCACCATACCATAGGGCACGGTGCATTCTAAATGGTGGAACTACATCATTCGAATGTGCAAGGTGCATAGTGGAAGTACACCATACTTTGGTGCAAAGTACAAGGAGGTGAGAGAGCACTATACCAAGGTACGTTATGCATAGTGGAATTGCACTATACCAAGGTACAAAATGCATATTGGATGGTCGAACTAAAAAAAATAAAGGTGCACTGTCCATAGTGGAAATTGACTTTACAAAGGTGTACTGTCCATGGTGCATGGTTGAAGTGCATCATACCGGGTCAAATGTGCATAATTCATTATGAAAGTGCACCATACCATAGGGCACGGTGCATTTTGAATGGTGGAACTACATCATTCTAATGTGCAAGGTGCATAGTGGAAGTACACCATACTTTGGTGGAAAGTACATGGACGAGAGAGTGCACTATGCATAGTGGAATTGCACTATACCAATGCACAAAATGCATATTGGATGGTCGAACTAAAAAAATAAAGGTGCACTGTGCATAATGGAAATTGACTTTACAAAGGTCCATGGTGCATGGTTGAAGTGCATCATACCAGGGTCAAATGTGCATAATTCATTATGAAAGTGCACCATACCATAGGGCACGGTGCATTCTAAATGGTGGAACTACATCATTCGAATGTGCAAGGTGCATAGTGGAAGTACACCATACTTTGGTGCAAAGTACAAGGAGGCACTACAAAAAAGACAGTTATTAGCGACTGTACAAATTCATCACTAATAGCCCAATTAGTCACTAATGCCTATTTGTGACGCCCTACATTTGTCGGATGTCGTCGTTGATGGTCGCCCCACAAATAACTTATTTGTGACGAATCGTCGAAAACACGTATTTATGACCAGTGCTAGTAGTCACTATACATATTTCTTTCATCCATAAACATATGCCAAATTTCTCTGATTTTTGTCGTAAATAATATATTATCGAGAACCATCAATATGTCGGTTATATTTTGTCAAATAGTATTTGTAACGCATACAATTAGTCGATAACGTTTGTGATTTCCTCATTAAATACATGACACAATTTTTTCGAATTCGTCGTAAATGCTTCTGTAGCGACCAGTTTTAATCGTCAGTTATATGTATGACGAACAGAACCGGTCGCTATTTATTTTGGTTTCCTCGATAAATGTATAAGAAACTTTGCAAGAAGGCGTTGTTAATCCTTTTTTACCGACTAGTTTTTTCAATCGATTATATTCGTCAATCAGCTGTAGTGACAAGATTGTTCCGTCAGATATATTAATTAGTGTCTGTTACGTTTGAGTCAGAATTTTTCAGGCGGATGCTCGTATCGGTCCTTGAGCGACGTGTACTTAGAAAATACTCCATGCCTAATAATAGTATGCATCCAATCGGAGAATCTGAATTTGACATAGTCTTTGACAGCCTTTTCTATGTTCTCCTCATGTAGAGAGTACTCAAATTTTACATCCTTGAACCGAGCATATAAATTATTCAACTCTGCCTCTGGATATTCAGAATAAGTTGTTCATGGCCCATTTATATTTTGGTTAAAAAGAATAGTAATCTCACGAACAACTTTTGGAGAAATAATCCTACAATCAATCATTACAAAAGATATATATATATATATATATATTAGCATCAAAACATAAAAATAAATATCAAAATAGCATACTATATGTACCAAAAATATAACTTAAAAACCATTAAAAATACATATTTGTATTAATCATCACAGATATCCACCACTATAATGGTACCAACTGCAACATCTCAATTAAAGCCCCACTACAACTTAAACTTTATATCAAATAACGCAATCACATTAACTCATGTAACTAATTATATATATATATATATATATATATATATATTCAGAAGTGTAACTCAAATACACATCAGTAAATTCCATTATCATAGTATCTAATTACCTTGAATCATAAAGTTCCATTTTCATTTTCTTTCCAGATTCTACTCCCTTGCCCTTTCCTCTACCTCTATGCTTCACCATACTCTCCGCTGTTATATATTTTTTTTGTAAATCCCAATGTAATATATGAAAATTATATACTAAAAATAAACATTGATAATAAGTTTCATACCTTGGCTACAATCACCATCAGAACGAGTGATCGAGTTTTCAATGTTAAGGCTATTTGGGGAAGACCCATCTTCATTTGATTCCATATCATGTTCTTGAGGATTACTCTCATATGTGTCCCTTTGCGAGATATTTGAATTAATTTCAGGTTCTTGTTGCTTTAGCCTTTTCGAACTCCTCAAACTCTTCGAACTCTTCGGACTCTTCGAACTCTTAGAACTCTTACCTTTCTTTGACATCTTCGAACTCTTCGAACTCTTGCTTTTCTCAAACTCTTCTATACCGTAATATACTATAGGATTGGTGTATAGTAAGATCACTAAGCAATAGAGCATTTATTTACTTGACAAGTATATTAGATAGTTATTTACCTTCGGCGCCTATCGGAAGCGATTGCTGTGCAGAGAAAAGAAGAAAGGAAGAAGATGATATTTAATAAACCCTAGGAATTAAGTTTGTTTATTTATTGATTTCTGTAGATGATTGTTTCGTAAAGAGACGTGGAAATAATAATTTCTTTATTTGTTTCGCCTTTTAAAAAACGAGAAAGTGGAGGAATTGCGTATTATTTTTTCGGCCAAATTCCCGCCCTCCACCCTATTCCCCGCTAAATGAAATTTTTTAGATTTCTTAATACTACGCTCACATTTAGATTTCTTAATTAACAATAAAGAATTGCATCAGTTAGTATGAACATGAAGTTTTGGTCTTAAATCATGTTCTTATTTAGGTACACATTACATCACTTACAAATGTTACATTATATAACAAATGTTACCGTTTTATCTATTTATGAAAGTTTCAATATTTTGAAAAAGTCTATTCTATCCCTAATTTATCTCACCACTTACAAATATTACCTTATGAAAAGATGTTAAATTTTTGAAAACTTATTATGACACATTTATCAAGTTGGAAATAGTTTATGATGAACAGCGACGAAATGCTCTGATTTCATCAAAAAAGGTTTCCCGCCCATTTTCTCTGTAAAGAACTTATATCACTGGTCGAATATTTCAACATCATCGATGAAAAAATAACTTATCACAAATACATAGCACTTTGACGACTTATAATGACACATTTAGCTGGTCGAAAATAATTTATTTTCAATAGCGACGGAATATTCAAATTTAGTCGAAAATAATTTTCCCACTGATTTCGCGGCAAACAACTCATATTTCTGACCAAATATTTGTTCACCATTGACGACATATCACATTTGTCATAAATACATAACAGTTTGACGGGTGTTTGTTGACAATTTAATCTCCTCAGAAATATTTATGTTCAATATCGACGAATTATTTTCATTTCGTCACAAAAAAAATTCCCGCACAGATTCGCGGTACACAGCACATATTAATGACAAAAAAAATTTTCATCGGCGACGAAACATATGGATAGTGAGAAATACATATCAAATTAACGAAGTATTTGTGACAACGTTTTTTCCATGTCACAAAAACACGTTTAACGATAACAGAAAGGCCTTTGTCGCAAAGTACTGATCACTAATAACTGTTTGTTTTGTAGTGAGGTGAGAGAGCACTATACCAAGGTACGTTATGCATAGTGGAATTGCACTATACCAAGGTACAAAATGCATATTGGATGGTCGAACTAAAAAAAATAAAGGTGCACTGTCCATAGTGGAAATTTACTTTACAAAGGTCCACTGTCCATGGTGCATGGTTGAAGTGCATCATACCGGCATCAAATATGCATAATTCATTATGAAAGTGCACCATACCATAGGGCACGGTGAATTTTGAATGGTGGAACTACATCATTCAAATCTGCAAGGTGCATAGTGGAAGTACACCATACTTTGGTGGAAAGTACATGGACGAGAGAGTGCACTATACCAAGGTACATTATGCATAGTGGATATGCACTATACCAAGGCACAAAATGCATATTGGATGGTCGAACTAAAAAAAATAAAGGTGCACTGTGCATAGTGGAAATTGACTTTACAAAGGTCCACTATCCATCGTGCATGGTTGAAGTGCATCATACTAGGGTCAAATGTGCATAATTCATTATGAAAGTGCACCATATCATAGGGCACGGTGCATTCAGAATGGTGGAACTACATCATTCTAATGTGCAAGGTACGTAGTGGAATTACACCATAATTTGGTGCAAACTGCAAAAAGGTGAGTGAGCACTATACCAAGGTACGTTATGCATAGTGGAATTGCACTATATCAAGGCACAAAATGCATATTGGATGGTCAAACTAAAAAAAATAAAGGTGCACTGTGGATAGTGGAAATTTACTTTACAAAGGTCCACTGTCCATGGTGCATGGTTGAAGAACATCATCCAGGGTCAAATGTGCAGAATTCATTATGAAAGTGCACCATACCATAGGGCATGGTGCATTCGAATGGTGGAACTACATCAATTCGAATGTGCAAGGTGCATAGTGGAAGTACACCATACTTTGGTGCAAAGTACAAGGAGGTGAGAGAGCACTATACCAAGGTACATTATGCATAGTGGAATTGCACTATACGAAGGCACAAAATTTATATTGGATGTTCGAACTAAAAAAATAAAGGTGCACTGTGCGTAGTGGAAATTGACTTTACAAAGGTCCAATGTCCATGGTGCATGGTTGAAGTGCATCATACGAGGGTCAAATGTGCATAATTCATTATGAAAGTGCACCATACCATAGGGCACGGTGCATTTTGAATGGTGGAACTACATCATTCTAATGTGCAAGGTGCATAGTGGAAGTACACCATACTTTGGTGGAAAGTACATGGACGAGAGAGTGCACTATACCAAGGTACATTATGCATAGTGGATATGCACTATACCAATACACAAAATGCATATTGGATGGTCGAACTAAAACAAATAAAGGCGCACTGTGCATAGTGGAAATTCACTTTACAATGGTCAACTGTCCATGGTGCATGGTTGAAGTGCATCATACCAGGGTCAAATGTGCATAATTCATTATGAAATTACACCATATCATAGGGCACGGTGCATTCTAAATGGTGGAACTACATCATTCGAATGGGCTAGGTGCATAGTGGAAGTACACCATACTTTGGTGCAAAGTACAAGGAGGTGAGAGAGCACTATACCAAGGTACGTTATGCATAGTGTAATTGCACTATACCAAGGCACAAAATGCATATTGGATGGTCGAACTAAAAAAAATAAAGGTGCACTGTCCATAGTGGAAATTGACTTTACAAAGGTCCACTGTCCATGGTGCATGGTTGAAGTGCATCATACCGGGGTCAAATGTGCATAATTAATTATGAAAGTGCACCATACCATAGGGCACGGTGCATTTTGAATGGTGGAACTACATCATTCTAATCTGCAAGGTGCATAGTGGAAGTACACCATACTTTGGTGGAAAGTACATGGACGAGAGAGTGCACTATACCAAGGTACATTATGCATAGTGGATATGCACTATACCAAGGCACAAAATGCATATTGGATGGTCGAACTAAAAAAAATAAAGGTGCACTGTGCATAGTGGAAATTGACTTTACAAAGGTCCACTATCCATCTTGCATGGTTGAAGTGCATCATACCGGGTCAAATGTGCATAATTCATTATGAAAGTGCACCATACCATAGGGCACGGTGCATTTTGAATGGTGGAACTACATCATTCTAATGTGCAACGTGCATAGTGGAAGTACACCATACTTTGGTGGAAAGTACATGGACGAGAGAGTGCACTATACCAAGGTACATTATGCATAGTGGATATGCACTATACCAATGCACAAAATGCATATTGGATGGTCGAACTAAAACAAATAAAGACGCACTGTGGATAGTGGAAATTCACTTTACAATGGTCAACTGTCCATGGTGCATGGTTGAAGTGCATCATACCAGGGTCAAATGTGCATAATTCATTATGAAATTACACCATATCATAGGGCACGGTGCATTCTAAATGGTGGAACTACATCATTCCAATGGGCTAGGTGCATAGTGGAAGTACACCATACTTTGGTGCAAAGTACAAGGAGGTGAGAGAGCACTATACCAAGGTACGTTATGCATAGTGTAATTGCACTATACCAAGGCACAAAATGCATATTGGATGGTCGAACTAAAAAAAATAAAGGTGCACTGTCCATAGTGGAAATTGACTTTACAAAGGTCCACTGTCCATGGTGCATGGTTGAAGTGCATCATACCGGGGTCAAATGTGCATAATTAATTATGAAAGTGCACCATACCATAGGGCACGGTGCATTTTGAATGGTGGAACTACATCATTCTAATCTGCAAGGTGCATAGTGGAAGTACACCATACTTTGGTGGAAAGTACATGGACGAGAGAGTGCACTATACCAAGGTACATTATGCATAGTGGATATGCACTATACCAAGGCACAAAATGCATATTGGATGGTCGAACTAAAAAAAATAAAGGTGCACTGTGCATAGTGGAAATTGACTTTACAAAGGTCCACTATCCATCGTGCATGGTTGAAGTGCGTCATACTAGGGTCAAATGTGCATAATTCATTATGAAAGTGCACCATATCATAGGGCACGGTGCATTCAGAATGGTGGAACTACATCATTCTAATGTGCAAGGTACGTAGTGGAATTACACCATAATTTGGTGCAAACTGCAAAAAGGTGAGTGAGCACTATACCAAGGTACGTTACGCATAGTGGAATTGCACTATATCAAGGCACAAAATGCATATTGGATGGTCAAACTAAAAAAAATAAAGGTGCACTGTGCATAGTGGAAATTGACTTTACAAAGGTCCACTATCCATCGTGCATGGTTGAAGTGCATCATACCGGGTCAAATGTGCATAATTCATTATGAAAGTGCACCATACCATAGGGCACGGTGCATTTTGAATGGTGGAACTACATCATTCTAATCTGCAACGTGCATAGTGGAAGTACACCATACTTTGGTGGAAAGTACATGGACGAGAGAGTGCACTATACCAAGGTACATTATGCATAGTGGATATGCACTATACCAATACACAAAATGCATATTGGATGGTCGAACTAAAACAAATAAAGTTGCACTGTGCATAGTGGAAATTCACTTTACAATGGTCAACTGTCCATGGTGCATGGTTGAAGTGCATCATACCAGGGTCAAATGTGCATAATTCATTATGAAATTACACCATACCATAGGGCACGGTGCATTCTAAATGGTGGAACTACATCATTCGAATGTGCTAGGTGCATAGTGGAAGTACACCATACTTTGGTGCAAAGTACAAGGAGGTGAGAGAGCACTATACCAAGGAACGTTACGCATAGTGGAATTGCACTATATGAAGGCACAAAATGCATATTGGATGGTCGAACTAAAACAAATAAAGGTGCATTGTGCAAGTGGAAATTGACTTTACAATGGTCAACTGTCCATGGTGCATGGTTGAAGTGCATCATACCGGGGTCAAATGTGCATAATTAATTATGAAAGTGCACCATACCATAGGGCACGGTGCATTTTGAATGGTGGAACTACATCATTCTAATCTGCAAGGTGCATAGTGGAAGTACACCATACTTTGGTGGAAAGTACATGGACGAGAGAGTGCACTATACCAAGGTACATTATGCATAGTGGATATGCACTATACCAAGGCACAAAATGCATATTGGATGGTCGAACTAAAAAAAATAAAGGTGCACTGTGCATAGTGGAAATTGACTTTACAAAGGTCCACTATCCATCGTGCATGGTTGAAGTGCATCATACCGGGTCAAATGTGCATAATTCATTATGAAAGTGCACCATACCATAGGGCACGGTGCATTTTGAATGGTGGAACTACATCATTCTAATGTGCAACGTGCATAGTGGAAGTACACCATACTTTGGTGGAAAGTTCATGGACGAGAGAGTGCACTATACCAAGGTACATTATGCATAGTGGATATGCACTATACCAATGCACAAAATGCATATTGGATGGTCGAACTAAAACAAATAAAGGTGCACTGTGCATAGTGGAAATTCACTTTACAATGGTCAACTGTCCATGGTGCATGGTTGAAGTGCATCATACCAGGGTCAAATGTGCATAATTCATTATGAAATTACACCATACCATAGGGCACGGTGCATTCTAAATGGTGGAACTACATCATTCGAATGTGCTAGGTGCATAGTGGAAGTACACCATACTTTGGTGCAAAGTTAAAGGAGGTGAGAGAGCACTATACCAAGGTACGTTATGCATAGTGTAATTGCACTATACCAAGGCACAAAATGCATATTGGATGGTCGAACTAAAAAAAATAAAGGTGCACTGTCCATAGTGGAAATTGACTTTACAAAGGTCCACCGTCCATGGTGCATGGTTGAAGTGCATCATACCGGGGTCAAATGTGCATAATTAATTATGAAAGTGCACCATACCATAGGGCACGGTGCATTTTGAATGGTGGAACTACATCATTCTAATCTGCAAGGTGCATAGTGGAAGTACACCATACTTTGGTGGAAAGTACATGGACGAGAGAGTGCACTATACCAAGGTACATTATGCATAGTGGATATGCACTATACCAAGGCACAAAATGCATATTGGATGGTCGAACTAAAAAAAATAAAGGTGCACTGTGCATAGTGGAAATTCACTTTACAATGGTCAACTGTCCATGGTGCATGGTTGAAGTGCATCATACCAGGGTCAAATGTGCATAATTCATTATGAAATTACACCATACCATAGGGCACGGTGCATTCTAAATGGTGGAACTACATCATTCGAATGTGCTAGGTGCATAGTGGAAGTACACCATACTTTGGTGCAAAGTACAAGGAGGTGAGAGAGCACTATACCAAGGTACATTATGCATAGTGGAATTGCACTATACGAAGGCACAAAATTTATATTGGATGTTCGAACTAAAAAAATAAAGGTGCACTTGTGCGTAGTGGAAATTGACTTTACAAAGGTCCAATGTCCATGGTGCATGGTTGAAGTGCATCATACGAGGGTCAAATGTGCATAATTCATTATGAAAGTGCACCATACCATAGGGCACGGTGCATTTTGAATGGTGGAACTACATCATTCTAATGTGCAAGGTGCATAGTGGAAGTACACCATACTTTGGTGGAAAGTACATGGACGAGAGAGTGCACTATACCAAGGTACATTATGCATAGTGGATATGCACTATACCAATACACAAAATGCATATTGGATGGTCGAACTAAAACAAATAAAGGCGCACCGTGCATAGTGGAAATTCACTTTACAATGGTCAACTGTCCATGGTGCATGGTTGAAGTGCATCATACCAGGGTCAAATGTGCATAATTCATTATGAAATTACACCATATCATAGGGCACGGTGCATTCTAAATGGTGGAACTACATCATTCGAATGGGCTAGGTGCATAGTGGAAGTACACCATACTTTGGTGCAAAGTACAAGGAGGTGAGAGAGCACTATACCAAGGTACGTTATGCATAGTGTAATTGCACTATACCAAGGCACAAAATGCATATTGGATGGTCGAACTAAAAAAAATAAAGGTGCACTGTCCATAGTGGAAATTGACTTTACAAAGGTCCACTGTCCATGGTGCATGGTTGAAGTGCATCATACCGGGGTCAAATGTGCATAATTAATTATGAAAGTGCACCATACCATAGGGCACGGTGCATTTTGAATGGTGGAACTACATCATTCTAATCTGCAAGGTGCATAGTGGAAGTACACCATACTTTGGTGGAAAGGACATGGACGAGAGAGTGCACTATACCAAGGTACATTATGCATAGTGGATATGCACTATACCAAGGCACAAAATGCATATTGGATGGTCGAACTAAAAAAAATAAAGGTGCACTGTGCATAGTGGAAATTGACTTTACAAAGGTCCACTATCCATCTTGCATGGTTGAAGTGCATCATACCGGGTCAAATGTGCATAATTCATTATGAAAGTGCACCATACCATAGGGCACGGTGCATTTTGAATGGTGGAACTACATCATTCTAATGTGCAACGTGCATAGTGGAAGTACACCATACTTTGGTGGAAAGTACATGGACGAGAGAGTGCACTATACCAAGGTACATTATGCATAGTGGATATGCACTATACCAATGCACAAAATGCATATTGGATGGTCGAACTAAAACAAATAAAGACGCACTGTGGATAGTGGAAATTCACTTTACAATGGTCAACTGTCCATGGTGCATGGTTGAAGTGCATCATACCAGGGTCAAATGTGCATAATTCATTATGAAATTACACCATATCATAGGGCACGGTGCATTCTAAATGGTGGAACTACATCATTCCAATGGGCTAGGTGCATAGTGGAAGTACACCATACTTTGGTGCAAAGTACAAGGAGGTGAGAGAGCACTATACCAAGGTACGTTATGCATAGTGTAATTGCACTATACCAAGGCACAAAATGCATATTGGATGGTCGAACTAAAAAAAAAAAGGTGCACCGTCCATAGTGGAAATTGACTTTACAAAGGTCCACCGTCCATGGTGCATGGTTGAAGTGCATCATACCGGGGTCAAATGTGCATAATTAATTATGAAAGTGCACCATACCATAGGGCACGGTGCATTTTGAATGGTGGAACTACATCATTCTAATCTGCAAGGTGCATAGTGGAAGTACACCATACTTTGGTGGAAAGTACATGGACGAGAGAGTGCACTATACCAAGGTACATTATGCATAGTGGATATGCACTATACCAAGGCACAAAATGCATATTGGATGGTCGAACTAAAAAAAATAAAGGTGCACCGTGCATAGTGGAAATTGACTTTACAAAGGTCCACTATCCATCGTGCATGGTTGAAGTGCGTCATACTAGGGTCAAATGTGCATAATTCATTATGAAAGTGCACCATATCATAGGGCACGGTGCATTCAGAATGGTGGAACTACATCATTCTAATGTGCAAGGTACGTAGTGGAATTACACCATAATTTGGTGCAAACGCAAAAAGGTGAGTGAGCACTATACCAAGGTACGTTACGCATAGTGGAATTGCACTATATCAAGGCACAAAATGCATATTGGATGGTCAAACTAAAAAAAATAAAGGTGCACTGTGCATAGTGGAAATTGACTTTACAAAGGTCCACTATCCATCGTGCATGGTTGAAGTGCATCATACCGGGTCAAATGTGCATAATTCATTATGAAAGTGCACCATACCATAGGGCACGGTGCATTTTGAATGGTGGAACTACATCATTCTAATCCGCAACGTGCATAGTGGAAGTACACCATACTTTGGTGGAAAGTACATGGACGAGAGAGTGCACTATACCAAGGTACATTATGCATAGTGGATATGCACTATACCAATACACAAAATGCATATTGGATGGTCGAACTAAAACAAATAAAGTTGCACTGTGCATAGTGGAAATTCACTTTACAATGGTCAACCGTCCATGGTGCATGGTTGAAGTGCATCATACCGGGGTCAAATGTGCATAATTCATTATGAAATTACACCATACCATAGGGCACGGTGCATTCTAAATGGTGGAACTACATCATTCGAATGTGCTAGGTGCATAGTGGAAGTACACCATACTTTGGTGCAAAGTACAAGGAGGTGAGAGAGCACTATACCAAGGAACGTTACGCATAGTGGAATTGCACTATATGAAGGCACAAAATGCATATTGGATGGTCGAACTAAAACAAATAAAGGTGCATTGTGCAAGTGGAAATTGACTTTACAATGGTCAACCGTCCATGGTGCATGGTTGAAGTGCATCATACCGGGGTCAAATGTGCATAATTAATTATGAAAGTGCACCATACCATAGGGCACGGTGCATTTTGAATGGTGGAACTACATCATTCTAATCCGCAAGGTGCATAGTGGAAGTACACCATACTTTGGTGGAAAGTACATGGACGAGAGAGTGCACTATACCAAGGTACATTATGCATAGTGGATATGCACTATACCAAGGCACAAAATGCATATTGGATGGTCGAACTAAAAAAAATAAAGGTGCACTGTGCATAGTGGAAATTGACTTTACAAAGGTCCACTATCCATCGTGCATGGTTGAAGTGCATCATACCGGGTCAAATGTGCATAATTCATTATGAAAGTGCACCATACCATAGGGCACGGTGCATTTTGAATGGTGGAACTACATCATTCTAATGTGCAACGTGCATAGTGGAAGTACACCATACTTTGGTGGAAAGTTCATGGACGAGAGAGTGCACTATACCAAGGTACATTATGCATAGTGGATATGCACTATACCAATGCACAAAATGCATATTGGATGGTCGAACTAAAACAAATAAAGGTGCACCGTGCATAGTGGAAATTCACTTTACAATGGTCAACCGTCCATGGTGCATGGTTGAAGTGCATCATACCAGGGTCAAATGTGCATAATTCATTATGAAATTACACCATACCATAGGGCACGGTGCATTCTAAATGGTGGAACTACATCATTCGAATGTGCTAGGTGCATAGTGGAAGTACACCATACTTTGGTGCAAAGTTAAAGGAGGTGAGAGAGCACTATACCAAGGTACGTTATGCATAGTGTAATTGCACTATACCAAGGCACAAAATGCATATTGGATGGTCGAACTAAAAAAAATAAAGGTGCACTCGTCCATAGTGGAAATTGACTTTACAAAGGTCCACCGTCCATGGTGCATGGTTGAAGTGCATCATACCGGGGTCAAATGTGCATAATTAATTATGAAAGTGCACCATACCATAGGGCACGGTGCATTTTGAATGGTGGAACTACATCATTCTAATCCGCAAGGTGCATAGTGGAAGTACACCATACTTTGGTGGAAAGTACATGGACGAGAGAGTGCACTATACCAAGGTACATTATGCATAGTGGATATGCACTATACCAAGGCACAAAATGCATATTGGATGGTCGAACTAAAAAAAATAAAGGTGCACTGTGCATAGTGGAAATTCACTTTACAATGGTCAACCGTCCATGGTGCATGGTTGAAGTGCATCATACCGGGGTCAAATGTGCATAATTCATTATGAAATTACACCATACCATAGGGCACGGTGCATTCTAAATGGTGGAACTACATCATTCGAATGTGCTAGGTGCATAGTGGAAGTACACCATACTTTGGTGCAAAGTACAAGGAGGTGAGAGAGCACTATACCAAGGTACGTTATGCATAGTGTAATTGCACTATACCAAGGCACAAAATGCATATTGGATGGTCGAACTAAAAAAAATAAAGGTGCACTCGTCCATAGTGGAAATTGACTTTACAAAGGTCCACTGTCCATGGTGCATGGTTGAAGTGCATCATACCGGGGTCAAATGTGCATAATTAATTATGAAAGTGCACCATACCATAGGGCACGGTGCATTTTGAATGGCGGAACTACATCATTCTAATCTGCAAGGTGCATAGTGGAAGTACACCATACTTTGGTGGAAAGTACATGGACGAGAGAGTGCACTATACCAAGGTACATTATGCATAGTGGATATGCACTATACCAAGGCACAAAATGCATATTGGATGGTCGAACTAAAAAAAATAAAGGTGCACCGTGCATAGTGGAAATTGACTTTACAAAGGTCCACTATCCATCGTGCATTGTTGAAGTGCGTCATACTAGGGTCAAATGTGCATAATTCATTATGAAAGTGCACCATATCATAGGGCACGGTGCATTCAGAATGGTGGAACTACATCATTCTAATGTGCAAGGTACGTAGTGGAATTACACCATAATTTGGTGGAAACTGCAAAGAGGTGAGTGAGCACTATACCAAGGTACGTTATGCAGAGTGGAATTGCACTATATCAAGGCACAAAAGGCATATTGGATGGTCAAACTAAAAAAAATAAAGGTGCACTGTGCATAGTGGAAATTGACTTTACAAAGGTCCACTGTCCATGGTGCATGGTTGAAGAACATCATCCAGGGTCAAATGTGCATAATTCATTATGAAAGTGCACCATACCATAGGGCATGGTGCATTCTGAATGGTGGAACTACATCAATTCGAATGTGCAAGGTGCATAGTGGAAGTACACCATACTTTGGTGCAAAGTACAAGGAGGTGAGAGAGCACTATACCAAGGTACATTATGCATGGTGGAATTGCACTATACGAAGGCACAAAATGCATATTGGATGGTCGAACTAAAAAAATAAAGGTGCACTGTGCATAGTGGAAATTGACTTTACAAAGGTCCACCGTCCATGGTGCATGGTTGAAGTGCAAAAGCATACGAGGGTCAAATGTGCATAATTCATTATGAAATTGCACCATACCATAGGGCACGGTGCATTTTGAATGGTGGAACTACATCATTCTAATGTGCAAGGTGCATAGTGGAAGTACACCATACTTTGGTGGAAAGTACAAGTAGGTGAGAGAGCACTATACCAAGGTACGTTATGCATAGTGGAATTACACTATACGAAGGCACAAAATGCATATTGGATGGTCGAACTAATACAAATAAAGGTGCATTGTGCATAGTGGAAATTGACTTTACAAAGGTCAACTATCCATGGTGCATGGTTGAAGTGCATCATACCGTGGTCAAATGTGCATAATTCATTATGAAAGTGCACAATACCATAGGGCGCGGTGCATTTTGAATGGTGGAACTACATCATTCTAATGTGCAAGGTGCATAGTGGAAGTACACCATACTTTGGTGGAAAGTACATGGACGAGAGAGTGCACTATACCAAGGTACATTATGCATAGTGGAATTGCACTATACCAAGGCACAAAATGCATATTGGATGGTCGAACTAAAAAAAATAAAGGTGCACTTGTGCATAATTGAAATTGACTTTACAAAGGTCCACTATCCATGGTACATGATTGAAGTGCATCATACTAGGGTCAAATGTGCATAATTCATTATGAAAGTGCACCATATCATAGGGCACGGTGCATTCTGAATGGTGGAACTACATCATTCTAATGTGCAAGTTACGTAGTGGAATTACACCATAATTTGGTGCAAGCTGCAAAAAGGTGAGAGAGCATTATACCAAGGTACGTTATGCATAGTGGAATTGCACTATACCAATGCACAAAATGCATATTGGATGGTCGAACTAAAAAAAATAAAGGTGCACTGTGCATAGTGGAAATTGACTTTACAGAGGTCTACTGTCCATGGTGCATGGTTGATAAACATCATCCAGGGTCAAATGTTCATAATTTATTATGAAAGTGCACGATACCATAGGGCATGGAGCATTCTGACTGGTGGAACTACATCAATTCGAATGTGCAAGGTGCATAGTGGAAGTACACCAAACTTTGGTGCACAGTACAAAAAGGTTAGAGACTACTATACCAACGTACCTTCGCATAGTGGAATTGCATTATACCTAGGCACAAAATGCATATTGGATGGTCGAACTAAAAAAAATAAAGGTGCACTGTGCATAGTGGAAATTGACTTTACAAAGGTCCACTATCCATGGTGCATGGTTGAAGTGCACCATACTAGGGTCAAATGTGCATAATTCATTATGAAAGTGCACCATATCATAGGGCATGGTGCATTTTGAATGGTGGAACTACATCATTCTAATGTGCAAGGTACGTAGTGGAATTACACCATACTTTGGTGTGCAATACAAAAAGGTAAGAGAGTACTATACCAACGTACCTTATGCATAGTGGAATTGCATTATACCTAGGCACAAAATGCATATTGGATGGTCGAACTAAAAAAAATAAAGGTGCACTTGTGCATAGTGGAAATTGACATTAAAAAGGACAACCGTCCATGGTACATGTTTGAAGTACATCATCCAGGGTCAAATGTGCATAATTCATTATGAAAGTGCACCATACCATAGGGCATGGTGCATTCGAATGGTGGAACTACATCATTCGAATGTGCAAGGTGCATAGTGGAAGTACACCATAATTTGGTGCAAAGTACAAGGAGGTGAGAGAGCACTATACCAAGGTACGTTATGCATAGTGGAATTGCACTATACGAAGGCCCAAAATGCATATTGGATGGTCGAACCGAAACAAATAAAGGTGCACTGTGCATAGTGGAAATTGACTTTACAAAGGTCAACTATCCATGGTGCATGGTTGAAGTGCATCATACCAGGGTCAAATGTGCATAATCCATTATGAAAGTGCACCATACCATAGGGCACGGTGCATTTTGAATGGTGGAACTACATCATTCTAATGTGCAACGTGCATAGTGGAAGTACACCATACTTTGGTGGAAAGTACATGGACGAGAGAGTGCACTATACCAAGGTACATTATGCATAGTGGATATGCACTATACCAATGCACAAAATGCATATTGGATGGTCGAACTAAAACAAATAAAGGTGCACTTGTGCATAGTGGAAATTCACTTTACAATGGTCAACCGTCCATGGTGCATGGTTGAAGTGCATCATACCAGGGTCAAATGTGCATAATTCATTATGAAATTACACCATACCATAGGGCACGGTGCATTCTAAATGGTGGAACTACATCATTCGAATGTGCTAGGTGCATAGTGGAAGTACACCATACTTTGGTGCAAAGTACAAGGAGGTGAGAGAGCACTATACCAAGGTACGTTATGCATAGTGTAATTGCACTATACCAAGGCACAAAATGCATATTGGATGGTCGAACTAAAAAAAATAAAGGTGCACCGTCCATAGTGGAAATTGACTTTACAAAGGTCCACCGTCCATGGTGCATGGTTGAAGTGCATCATACCGGGGTCAAATGTGCATAATTAATTATGAAAGTGCACCATACCATAGGGCACGGTGCATTTTGAATGGTGGAACTACATCATTCTAATCCGCAAGGTGCATAGTGGAAGTACACCATACTTTGGTGGAAAGTACATGGACGAGAGAGTGCACTATACCAAGGTACATTATGCATAGTGGATATGCACTATACCAAGGCACAAAATGCATATTGGATGGTCGAACTAAAAAAAATAAAGGTGCACCGTGCATAGTGGAAATTCACTTTACAATGGTCAACTGTCCATGGTGCATGGTTGAAGTGCATCATACCGGGGTCAAATGTGCATAATTCATTATGAAATTACACCATACCATAGGGCACGGTGCATTCTAAATGGTGGAACTACATCATTCGAATGTGCTAGGTGCATAGTGGAAGTACACCATACTTTGGTGCAAAGTACAAGGAGGTGAGAGAGCACTATACCAAGGTACGTTATGCATAGTGTAATTGCACTATACCAAGGCACAAAATGCATATTGGATGGTCGAACTAAAAAAAATAAAGGTGCACCGTCCATAGTGGAAATTGACTTTACAAAGGTCCACCGTCCATGGTGCATGGTTGAAGTGCATCATACCGGGGTCAAATGTGCATAATTAATTATGAAAGTGCACCATACCATAGGGCACGGTGCATTTTGAATGGCGGAACTACATCATTCTAATCCGCAAGGTGCATAGTGGAAGTACACCATACTTTGGTGGAAAGTACATGGACGAGAGAGTGCACTATACCAAGGTACATTATGCATAGTGGATATGCACTATACCAAGGCACAAAATGCATATTGGATGGTCGAACTAAAAAAAATAAAGGTGCACTGTGCATAGTGGAAATTGACTTTACAAAGGTCCACTATCCATCGTGCATTGTTGAAGTGCGTCATACTAGGGTCAAATGTGCATAATTCATTATGAAAGTGCACCATATCATAGGGCACGGTGCATTCAGAATGGTGGAACTACATCATTCTAATGTGCAAGGTACGTAGTGGAATTACACCATAATTTGGTGCAAACTGCAAAGAGGTGAGTGAGCACTATACCAAGGTACGTTATGCAGAGTGGAATTGCACTATATCAAGGCACAAAAGGCATATTGGATGGTCAAACTAAAAAAAATAAAGGTGCACTTGTGCATAGTGGAAATTGACTTTACAAAGGTCCACCGTCCATGGTGCATGGTTGAAGAACATCATCCAGGGTCAAATGTGCATAATTCATTATGAAAGTGCACCATACCATAGGGCATGGTGCATTCGAAATGGTGGAACTACATCAATTCGAATGTGCAAGGTGCATAGTGGAAGTACACCATACTTTGGTGCAAAGTACAAGGAGGTGAGAGAGCACTATACCAAGGTACATTATGCATAGTGGAATTGCACTATACGAAGGCACAAAATGCATATTGGATGGTCGAACTAAAAAAATAAAGGTGCACTGTGCATAGTGGAAATTGACTTTACAAAGGTCCACTGTCCATGGTGCATGGTTGAAGTGCAGCATACGAGGGTCAAATGTGCATAATTCATTATGAAATTGCACCATACCATAGGGCACGGTGCATTTTGAATGGTGGAACTACATCATTCTAATGTGCAAGGTGCATAGTGGAAGTACACCATACTTTGGTGGAAAGTACAAGTAGGTGAGAGAGCACTATACCAAGGTACGTTATGCATAGTGGAATTACACTATACGAAGGCACAAAATGCATATTGGATGGTCGAACTAATACAAATAAAGGTGCATTGTGCATAGTGGAAATTGACTTTACAAAGGTCAACTATCCATGGTGCATGGTTGAAGTGCATCATACCAGGGTCAAATGTGCATAATTCATTATGAAAGTGCACAATACCATAGGGCGCGGTGCATTTTGAATGGTGGAACTACATCATTCTAATGTGCAAGGTGCATAGTGGAAGTACACCATACTTTGGTGGAAAGTACATGGACGAGAGAGTGCACTATACCAAGGTACATTATGCATAGTGGAATTGCACTATACCAAGGCACAAAATGCATATTGGATGGTCGAACTAAAAAAAATAAAGGTGCACCGTGCATAATTGAAATTGACTTTACAAAGGTCCACTATCCATGGTACATGATTGAAGTGCATCATACTAGGGTCAAATGTGCATAATTCATTATGAAAGTGCACCATATCATAGGGCACGGTGCATTCGAATGGTGGAACTACATCATTCTAATGTGCAAGTTACGTAGTGGAATTACACCATAATTTGGTGCAAGCTGCAAAAAGGTGAGAGAGCATTATACCAAGGTACGTTATGCATAGTGGAATTGCACTATACCAATGCACAAAATGCATATTGGATGGTCGAACTAAAAAAAATAAAGGTGCACTGTGCATAGTGGAAATTGACTTTACAGAGGTCTACTGTCCATGGTGCATGGTTGATAAACATCATCCAGGGTCAAATGTTCATAATTTATTTTGAAAGTGGACGATACCATAGGGCATGGAGCATTCTGAATGGTGGAACTACATCAATTCGAATGTGCAAGGTGCATAGTGGAAGTACACCAAACTTTGGTGCACAGTACAAAAAGGTTAGAGACTACTATACCAACGTACCTTCTGCATAGTGGAATTGCATTATACCTAGGCACAAAATGCATATTGGATGGTCGAACTAAAAAAAATAAAGGTGCACTGTGCATAGTGGAAATTGACTTTACAAAGGTCCACTATCCATGGTGCATGGTTGAAGTGCACCATACTAGGGTCAAATGTGCATAATTCATTATGAAAGTGCACCATATCATAGAGCATGGTGCATTTTGAATGGTGGAACTACATCATTCTAATGTGCAAGGTACGTAGTGGAATTACACCATACTTTGGTGTGCAATACAAAAAGGTAAGAGAGTACTATACCAACGTACCTTATGCATAGTGGAATTGCATTATACCTAGGCACAAAATGCATATTGGATGGTCGAACTAAAAAAAATAAAGGTGCACTGTGCATAGTGGAAATTGACATTAAAAAGGACAACTGTCCATGGTACATGTTTGAAGTACATCATCCAGGGTCAAATGTGCATAATTCATTATGAAAGTGCACCATACCATAGGGCATGGTGCATTCTGAATGGTGGAACTACATCATTCGAATGTGCAAGGTGCATAGTGGAAGTACACCATAATTTGGTGCAAAGTACAAGGAGGTGAGAGAGCACTATACCAAGGTACGTTATGCATAGTGGAATTGCACTATACGAAGGCCCAAAATGCATATTGGATGGTCGAACTGAAACAAATAAAGGTGCACTGTGCATAGTGGAAATTGACTTTACAAAGGTCAACTATCCATGGTGCATGGTTGAAGTGCATCATACCAGGGTCAAATGTGCATAATCCATTATGAAAGTGCACCATACCATAGGGCACGGTGCATTTTGAATGGTGGAACTACATCATTCTAATGTGCAAGGTGCATATTGGAAGTACACCATACTTTGGTGGGAAGTACTTGGACGAGAGAGTGAACTATACCAAGGTACATTATGCATAGTGGAATTGCACTATACCTAGGCACAAAATGCATATTGGATGGTCGAACTAAAAAAATAAAGGTGCACTGTGCATAGTGGAAATTGACTTTACAAAGGTCCACTGTCCATGGTGCATGGTTGAAGTGCATCATACCTAGGTCAAATGTGCATAATTCATTATGAAAGTGCACCATACCATAGGGCATGGTGCATTCTGAATGGTGGAACTACATCAATTCGAATGTGCAAGGTGCATAGTCGAAGTACACCATACTTTGGTGCAAAGTAGAAGGAGGTGAGAGAGCACTATACCAAGGTATGTTATGCATAGTGGAATTGCACTATACGAAGGCACAAAATGCATATTGGATGGTCGAACTAAAAAAAATTTAGGTGCACTGTGCATAGTGGAAATTGACTTTACAAAGGTCCACTATCCATGGTGCATGGTTGAAGAACATCATCCAGGGTCAAATGTGCATAATTCATTATGAAAGTGCACCATACCATAGGGCATGGTGCATTCTGAATGGTCGAACTACATCAATTCGAATGTGCAAGGTGCATAGTGGAAGTACACCAAACTTTGGTGCACAGTACAAAAAGGTAAGAGACTAGTATACCAACGTACCTTATGCATAGTGGAATTGCATTATACCAAGGCACAAAATGCATATTGGATGGTCGAACTAAAAAAAATAAAGGTGCATTGTGCATAGTGGAAATTGACTTTACAAAGGTCCACTGTCCATGGTGCATGGTTGAAGTGCATCATACCAGGGTCAAATGTGCATAATTCATTATGAAAGTGCACCATACCATAGGGCATGGTTTATTCTGAATGGTGGAACTACATCAATTCGAATGTGCAAGGTGCATAGTCGAAGTACACCATACTTTGGTGCAAAGTACAAGGTGGTGAGAGAGCACTATACCAAGGTACGTTATGCATAGTGGAATTGCACTATACGAAGGCACAAAATGCATATTGGATGGTCGAACTAAAAAAAAATAAAGGTGCACGTGCATAGTGGAAATTGACTTTACAAAGGTCCACTGTCCATGGTGCATGGTTGAAGAACATCATCCAGGGTCAAATGTGCAAAATTCATTATGAAAGTGCACCATACCATAGGGCATGGTGCATTCGAATGGTCGAACTACATCAATTCGAATGTGCAAGGTGCATAGTGGAAGTACACCAAACTTTGGTGCACAGTACAAAAAGGTAAGAGACTAGTATACCAACGTACCTTATGCATAGTGGAATTGCATTATACCAAGGCACAAAATGCATATTGGATGGTCGAACTAAAAAAAATAAAGGTGCATTGTGCATAGTGGAAATTGACTTTACAAAGGTCCACTGTCCATGGTGCATGGTTGAAGTGCATCATACCAGGGTCAAATGTGCATAATTCATTATGAAAGTGCACCATACCATAGGGCATGGTGCATTCTGAATGGTGGAACTACATCATTCTAATGTGCAAGGTACGTAGTGGAATTACACCATAATTTGGTGCAAAGTACAAGGAGGTGAGAGAGCACTATACCAAGGAACGTTATGCATAGTGGAATTGCACTATACGAAGGCATAAAATGCATATTGGATGGTCGAACTAAAAAAAATAAAGGTGCACTATGCATAGTGGAAATTGACTTTACAAAGGTCCACTGTCCATGGTGCATGGTTGAAGTACATCATCCAGGGTCAAATGTGCATAATTCATTATGAAAGTGCACCATACCATAGGGCATGGTGCATTACGAATGGTGGAACTACATCAATTCGAATGTGCAAGGTGCATAGTGGAAGTACACCATACTTTGGTGCAAAGTACAAGGAGGTGAGAGAGCACTATACCAAGGTACATTATGCATAGTGGAATTGCACTATACGAAGGCACAAAATGCATATTGGATGGTCGAACTAAAAAAATAAAGGTGCACTGTGCATAGTGGAAATTGACTTTACAAAGGTCCACTGTCCATGGTGCATGGTTGAAGTGCAGCATACGAGGGTCAAATGTGCATAATTCATTATGAAATTGCACCATACCATAGGGCACGGTGCATTTTGAATGGTGGAACTACATCATTCTAATGTGCAAGGTGCATAGTGGAAGTACACCATACTTTGGTGGAAAGTACAAGTAGGTGAGAGAGCACTATACCAAGGTACGTTATGCATAGTGGAATTACACTATACGAAGGCACAAAATGCATATTGGATGGTCGAACTAATACAAATAAAGGTGCATTGTGCATAGTGGAAATTGACTTTACAAAGGTCAACTATCCATGGTGCATGGTTGAAGTGCATCATACCGGGGTCAAATGTGCATAATTCATTATGAAAGTGCACAATACCATAGGGCGCGGTGCATTTTGAATGGTGGAACTACATCATTCTAATGTGCAAGGTGCATAGTGGAAGTACACCATACTTTGGTGGAAAGTACATGGACGAGAGAGTGCACTATACCAAGGTACATTATGCATAGTGGAATTGCACTATACCAAGGCACAAAATGCATATTGGATGGTCGAACTAAAAAAAATAAAGGTGCACTGTGCATAATTGAAATTGACTTTACAAAGGTCCACTATCCATGGTACATGATTGAAGTGCATCATACTAGGGTCAAATGTGCATAATTCATTATGAAAGTGCACCATATCATAGGGCACGGTGCATTCGAATGGTGGAACTACATCATTCTAATGTGCAAGTTACGTAGTGGAATTACACCATAATTTGGTGCAAGCCGCAAAAAGGTGAGAGAGCATTATACCAAGGTACGTTATGCATAGTGGAATTGCACTATACCAATGCACAAAATGCATATTGGATGGTCGAACTAAAAAAAATAAAGGTGCACTGTGCATAGTGGAAATTGACTTTACAGAGGTCTACTGTCCATGGTGCATGGTTGATAAACATCATCCAGGGTCAAATGTTCATAATTTATTATGAAAGTGCACGATACCATAGGGCATGGAGCATTCTGAATGGTGGAACTACATCAATTCGAATGTGCAAGGTGCATAGTGGAAGTACAACAAACTTTGGTGCACAGTACAAAAAGGTTAGAGACTACTATACCAACGTACCTTCTCATAGTGGAATTGCATTATACCTAGGCACAAAATGCATATTGGATGGTCGAACTAAAAAAAATAAAGGTGCACTGTGCATAGTGGAAATTGACTTTACAAAGGTCCACTATCCATGGTGCATGGTTGAAGTGCACCATACTAGGGTCAAATGTGCATAATTCATTATGAAAGTGCACCATATCATAGGGCATGGTGCATTTTGAATGGTGGAACTACATCATTCTAATGTGCAAGGTACGTAGTGGAATTACACCATACTTTGGTGTGCAATACAAAAAGGTAAGAGAGTACTATACCAACGTACCTTATGCATAGTGGAATTGCATTATACCTAGGCACAAAATGCATATTGGATGGTCGAACTAAAAAAAATAAAGGTGCACTGTGCATAGTGGAAATTGACATTAAAAAGGACAACTGTCCATGGTACATGTTTGAAGTACATCATCCAGGGTCAAATGTGCATAATTCATTATGAAAGTGCACCATACCATAGGGCATGGTGCATTCTGAATGGTGGAACTACATCATTCGAATGTGCAAGGTGCATAGTGGAAGTACACCATAATTTGGTGCAAAGTACAAGGAGGTGAGAGAGCACTATACCAAGGTACGTTATGCATAGTGGAATTGCACTATACGAAGGCCCAAAATGCATATTGGATGGTCGAACTGAAACAAATAAAGGTGCACTGTGCATAGTGGAAATTGACTTTACAAAGGTCAACTATCCATGGTGCATGGTTGAAGTGCATCATACCGGGGTCAAATGTGCATAATCCATTATGAAAGTGCACCATACCATAGGGCACGGTGCATTTTGAATGGTGGAACTACATCATTCTAATGTGCAAGGTGCATATTGGAAGTACACCATACTTTGGTGGGAAGTACTTGGACGAGAGAGTGAACTATACCAAGGTACATTATGCATAGTGGAATTGCACTATACCTAGGCACAAAATGCATATTGGATGGTCGAACTAAAAAAATAAAGGTGCACTGTGCATAGTGGAAATTGACTTTACAAAGGTCCACTGTCCATGGTGCATGGTTGAAGTGCATCATACCTAGGTCAAATGTGCATAATTCATTATGAAAGTGCACCATACCATAGGGCATGGTGCATTCCGAATGGTGGAACTACATCAATTCGAATGTGCAAGGTGCATAGTCGAAGTACACCATACTTTGGTGCAAAGTAGAAGGAGGTGAGAGAGCACTATACCAAGGTATGTTATGCATAGTGGAATTGCACTATACGAAGGCACAAAATGCATATTGGATGGTCGAACTAAAAAAAATTTAGGTGCACTTGTGCATAGTGGAAATTGACTTTACAAAGGTCCACTATCCATGGTGCATGGTTGAAGAACATCATCCAGGGTCAAATGTGCATAATTCATTATGAAAGTGCACCATACCATAGGGCATGGTGCATTCCGAATGGTCGAACTACATCAATTCGAATGTCCAAGGTGCATAGTGGAAGTACACCAAACTTTGGTGCACAAGTACAAAAAGGTAAGAGACTAGTATACCAACGTACCTTATGCATAGTGGAATTGCATTATACCAAGGCACAAAATGCATATTGGATGGTCGAACTAAAAAAAATAAAGGTGCATTGTGCATAGTGGAAATTGACTTTACAAAGGTCCACTGTCCATGGTGCATGGTTGAAGTGCATCATACCGTGGTCAAATGTGCATAATTCATTATGAAAGTGCACCATACCATAGGGCATGGTTTATTCTGAATGGTGGAACTACATCAATTCGAATGTGCAAGGTGCATAGTCGAAGTACACCATACTTTGGTGCAAAGTACAAGGTGGTGAGAGAGCACTATACCAAGGTACGTTATGCATAGTGGAATTGCACTATACGAAGGCACAAAATGCATATTGGATGGTCGAACTAAAAAAAATAAAGGTGCACTGTGCATAGTGGAAATTGACTTTACAAAGGTCCACTGTCCATGGTGCATGGTTGAAGAACATCATCCAGGGTCAAATGTGCAAAATTCATTATGAAAGTGCACCATACCATAGGGCATGGTGCATTCTGAATGGTCGAACTACATCAATTCGAATGTGCAAGGTGCATAGTGGAAGTACACCAAACTTTGGTGCACAGTACAAAAAGGTAAGAGACTAGTATACCAACGTACCTTATGCATAGTGGAATTGCATTATACCAAGGCACAAAATGCATATTGGATGGTCGAACTAAAAAAAATAAAGGTGCATTGTGCATAGTGGAAATTGACTTTACAAAGGTCCACTGTCCATGGTGCATGGTTGAAGTGCATCATACCAGGGTCAAATGTGCATAATTCATTATGAAAGTGCACCATACCATAGGGCATGGTGCATTCTGAATGGTGGAACTACATCATTCTAATGTGCAAGGTACGTAGTGGAATTACACCATAATTTGTTGCAAAGTACAAGGAGGTGAGAGAGCACTATACCAAGGAACGTTATGCATAGTGGAATTGCACTATACGAAGGCATAAAATGCATATTGGATGGTCGAACTAAAAAAAATAAAGGTGCACTATGCATAGTGGAAATTGACTTTACAAAGGTCCACTGTCCATGGTGCATGGTTGAAGTACATCATCCAGGGTCAAATGTGCATAATTCATTATGAAAGTGCACCATACCATAGGGCATGGTGCATTCTGAATGGTGGAACTACATCATTCGAATGTGAAAGGTGCATAGTGGAAGTACACCATAGTTTGGTGCAAAGTACAAGGAGGTGAGAGAGCACTATACCAAGGAACGTTATGCATAGTGGAATTGCACTATATGAAGGCACAAAATGCATATTGGATGGTCGAACAAAAACAAATAAAGGTGCACTGTGCATACTGGAAATTGACTTTACAATGGTCAACTGTCCATGGTGCATGGTTGAAGTGCATCATACCAGGGTCAAATGTGCATAATTCATTATCAAAGTGCACCATACCATAGGGCACGGTGCATATTGAATGGTGGGACTACATCATTCTAATGTGCAAGGTGCATAGTGGAAGTACACCATACTTTGGTGGAAAGTACATGGACGAGAGAGTGCACTATACCAAGGTACATTATGCATAGTGGAAGTGCACTATACCAAGGCACAAAATGCATATTGGATGGTCGAACTAAAAAAAATAAAGGTGCATTGTGCATAGTGGAAATTGACTTTACAAAGGTCCACTGTCCATGGTGCATGGTTGAAGTACATCATCCGGGGTCAAATGTGCATAATTCATTATGAAAGTTCACCATACCATAGGGCATGGTGCATTCTGAATGGTGGAACTACATCATTCGAATGTGCAAGGTGCATAGTTGAAGTGCACCATAGTTTTGTACAAAGTACAAGGAGGTGAGAGAGCACTATACCAAGGAACGTTATGCATAGTGGAATTGCACTATATGAAGGCACAAAATGCATATTGGATGGTCGAACAAAAACAAATAATGGTGCACTGTGCATAGTAGAAATTGACTTTACAATGGTCAACTGTCCATGGTGCATGGTTGAAGTGCATCATACCAGGGTCAAATGTGCATAATTCAATATGAAAGTGCACCATACCATAGGGCACGGTGCATTTTGAATGGTGGAACTACATCATTCTAATGTGCAAGGTGCATAGTGGAAGTACACCATACTTTGGTGGAAAGTACATGGACGAGAGAGTGCACTATACCAAGGTACATGATGCATAGTGGAATTGCACTATACCAAGGCACAAAATGCATATTGGATG
This sequence comes from Linum usitatissimum, assembly GCA_030674075.2. NCBI lineage: Eukaryota > Viridiplantae > Streptophyta > Magnoliopsida > Malpighiales > Linaceae > Linum > Linum usitatissimum. The sequence goes on along the minus strand of JAUJYP020000291.1, from coordinate 61,219 downwards.
GTCGAACTAAAAAAAATAAAGGTGCACTATGCATAGTGGAAATTGATGTTACAAAGGTCCACTATCCATGTTACGTGGTTGAAGTGCATCATACTAGGGTCAAATGTGCATAATTCATTATGAAAGTGCACCATATCATAGGGCACGGTGCATTCCGAATGGTGGAACTACATCATTCTAATGTGCAAGGTACGTAGTGGAATTACACCATACTTTAGTGCACAATACAAAAAGGTAAGAGGGTACTATACCAAAGTGCCTTATGCATAGTGGAATTGCATTATACCAAGGCACAAAATGCATATTGGATGGTCGAACTAAAAAAAATAAAGGTGCACTGTGCATAGTGGAAATTGACTTTACAAAGGTCCACTGTCCATGGTGCATGGTTGAAGTACATCATCCAGGGTCAAATGTGCATAATTCATTATGAAAGTGCACCATATCATAGGGCACGGTGCATTCTGAATGGTGGAACTACATCATTCTAATGTGCAAGGTACGTAGTGGAATTACACCATACTTTGGTGCACAATACAAAAAGGTAAGAGGGTACTATACCAACGTGCCTTATGCATAGTGGAATTGCATTATACCAAGGCACAAAATGCATATTGGATGGTCGAACTAAAAAAAGTAAAGATGCACTGTGCATAGGGGAAATTTACTTTACAAAGGTCCACTGTCCATGGTGCATGGTTGAAGTACATCATCTAGGGTCAAATGTGCATAATTCATTATGAAAGTGCACCATACCATAGGGCATGGTGCATTCTGAATGGTGGAACTACATCATTCGAATGTGCAAGGTGCATAGTGGAAGTACACCATAGTTTGGTGCAAAGTACAAGGAGGTGAGAGAGCACTATACCAAGGAACGTTATGCATAGTGGAATTACACTATATGAAGGCACAAAATGCATATTGGATGGTCGAACGAAAACAAATAAAGGTGCACTGTGCATAGTGGAAATTGACTTTACAATGGTCAACTATCCATGGTGCATGGTTGAAGTGCATCATACCAGGGTCAAATGTGCATAATTCATTATGAAAGTGCACCATACCATAGGGCCCGGTGCATTTTGAATGCTGGAACTACATCATTCTAATGTGCAAGGTGCATAGTGGAAGTACACCATACTTTGGTGGAAAGTACATGGACGAGAGAGTGCACTATACCAAGGTACATTATGCATAGTGGAATTGCACTATACCAAGGCACAAAATGCATATTGGATGGTCGAACTAAAAAAAATAAAGGTGCACTGTGCATAATTGAAATTGACTTTACAAAGGTCCACTATCCATGGTACATGATTGAAGTGCATCATACTAGGGTCAAATGTGCATAATTCATTATGAAAGTGCACCATATCATAGGGCACGGTGCATTCTGAATGGTGGAACTACATCATTCTAATGTGCAAGTTACGTAGTGGAATTACACCATAATTTGGTGCAAGCTGCAAAAAGGTGAGAGAGCATTATACCAAGGTACGTTATGCATAGTGGAATTGCACTATACCAATGCACAAAATGCATATTGGATGGTCGAACTAAAAAAAATAAAGGTGCACTTGTGCATAGTGGAAATTGACTTTACGAGAGGTCTACTGTCCATGGTGCATGGTTGATAAACATCATCCAGGGTCAAATGTTCATAATTTATTATGAAAGTGCACGATACCATAGGGCATGGATCATTCTGAATGGTGGAACTACATCAATTCGAATGTGCAAGGTGCATAGTGGAAGTACACCAAACTTTGGTGCACAGTACAAAAAGGTTAGAGACTACTATACCAACGTACCTTCGCATAGTGGAATTGCATTATACCTAGGCACAAAATGCATATTGGATGGTCGAACTAAAAAAAATAAAGGTGCACTCGTGCATAGTGGAAATTGACTTTACAAAGGTCCACTATCCATGGTGCATGGTTGAAGTGCACCATACTAGGGTCAAATGTGCATAATTCATTATGAAAGTGCACCATATCATAGGGCATGGTGCATTTTGAATGGTGGAACTACATCATTCTAATGTGCAAGGTACGTAGTGGAATTACACCATACTTTGGTGTGCAATACAAAAAGGTAAGAGAGTACTATACCAACGTACCTTATGCATAGTGGAATTGCATTATACCTAGGCACAAAATGCATATTGGATGGTCGAACTAAAAAAAATAAAGGTGCACTGCGCATAGTGGAAATTGACATTAAAAAGGACAACTGTCCATGGTACATGTTTGAAGTACATCATCCAGGGTCAAATGTGCATAATTCATTATGAAAGTGCACCATACCATAGGGCATGGTGCATTCTGAATGGTGGAACTACATCATTCGAATGTGCAAGGTGCATAGTGGAAGTACACCATAATTTGGTGCAAAGTACAAGGAGGTGAGAGAGCACTATACCAAGGTACGTTATGCATAGTGGAATTGCACTATACGAAGGCCCAAAATGCATATTGGATGGTCGAACCGAAACAAATAAAGGTGCACCGTGCATAGTGGAAATTGACTTTACAAAGGTCAACTATCCATGGTGCATGGTTGAAGTGCATCATACCAGGGTCAAATGTGCATAATCCATTATGAAAGTGCACCATACCATAGGGCACGGTGCATTTTGAATGGTGGAACTACAACATTCTAATGTGCAAGGTGCATATTGGAAGTACACCATACTTTGGTGGGAAGTACTTGGACGAGAGAGTGAACTATACCAAGGTACATTATGCATAGTGGAATTGCACTATACCTAGGCACAAAATGCATATTGGATGGTCGAACTAAAAAAATAAAGGTGCACTGTGCATAGTGGAAATTGACTTTACAAAGGTCCACTGTCCATGGTGCATGGTTGAAGTGCATCATACCTAGGTCAAATGTGCATAATTCATTATGAAAGTGCACCATACCATAGGGCATGGTGCATTACGAATGGTGGAACTACATCAATTCGAATGTGCAAGGTGCATAGTTGAAGTACACCATACTTTGGTGCAAAGTAGAAGGAGGTGAGAGAGCACTATACCAAGGTATGTTATGCATAGTGGAATTGCACTATACGAAGGCACAAAATGCATATTGGATGGTCGAACTAAAAAAAATTTAGGTGCACCGTGCATAGTGGAAATTGACTTTACAAAGGTCCACTATCCATGGTGCATGGTTGAAGAACATCATCCAGGGTCAAATGTGCATAATTCATTATGAAAGTGCACCATACCATAGGGCATGGTGCATTCCGAATGGTCGAACTACATCAATTCGAATGTGCAAGGTGCATAGTGGAAGTACACCAAACTTTGGTGCACAGTACAAAAAGGTAAGAGACTAGTATACCAACGTACCTTATGCATAGTGGAATTGCATTATACCGAGGCACAAAATGCATATTGGATGGTCGAACTAAAAAAAATAAAGGTGCATTGTGCATAGTGGAAATTGACTTTACAAAGGTCCACTGTCCATGGTGCATGGTTGAAGTGCATCATACCGGTGGTCAAATGTGCATAATTCATTATGAAAGTGCACCATACCATAGGGCATGGTTTATTCCGAATGGTGGAACTACATCAATTCGAATGTGCAAGGTGCATAGTCGAAGTACACCATACTTTGGTGCAAAGTACAAGGTGGTGAGAGAGCACTATACCAAGGTACGTTATGCATAGTGGAATTGCACTATACGAAGGCACAAAATGCATATTGGATGGTCGAACTAAAAAAAATAAAGGTGCACTGTGCATAGTGGAAATTGACTTTACAAAGGTCCACTGTCCATGGTGCATGGTTGAAGAACATCATCCAGGGTCAAATGTGCAAAATTCATTATGAAAGTGCACCATACCATAGGGCATGGTGCATTCTGAATGGTCGAACTACATCAATTCGAATGTGCAAGGTGCATAGTGGAAGTACACCAAACTTTGGTGCACAGACAAAAAGGTAAGAGACTAGTATACCAACGTACCTTATGCATAGTGGAATTGCATTATACCAAGGCACAAAATGCATATTGGATGGTCGAACTAAAAAAAATAAAGGTGCATTGTGCATAGTGGAAATTGACTTTACAAAGGTCCACTGTCCATGGTGCATGGTTGAAGTGCATCATACCGGGGTCAAATGTGCATAATTCATTATGAAAGTGCACCATACCATAGGGCATGGTGCATTCTGAATGGTGGAACTACATCATTCTAATGTGCAAGGTACGTAGTGGAATTACACCATAATTTGGTGCAAAGTACAAGGAGGTGAGAGAGCACTATACCAAGGAACGTTATGCATAGTGGAATTGCACTATACGAAGGCACAAAATGCATATTGGATGGTCGAACTAAAAAAAATAAAGGTGCACTGTGCATAGTGGAAATTGACTTTACAAAGGTCCACTGTCCATGGTGCATGGTTGAAGTACATCATCCAGGGTCAAATGTGCATAATTCATTATGAAAGTGCACCATACCATAGGGCATGGTGCATTCGAATGGTGGAACTACATCATTCGAATGTGAAAGGTGCATAGTGGAAGTACACCATAGTTTGGTGCAAAGTACAAGGAGGTGAGAGAGCACTATACCAAGGAACGTTATGCATAGTGGAATTGCACTATATGAAGGCACAAAATGCATATTGGATGGTCGAACAAAAACAAATAAAGGTGCACCGTGCATACTTGGAAATTGACTTTACAATGGTCAACCGTCCATGGTGCATGGTTGAAGTGCATCATACCAGGGTCAAATGTGCATAATTCATTATCAAAGTGCACCATACCATAGGGCACGGTGCATATTGAATGGTGGGACTACATCATTCTAATGTGCAAGGTGCATAGTGGAAGTACACCATACTTTGGTGGAAAGTACATGGACGAGAGAGTGCACTATACCAAGGTACATTATGCATAGTGGAAGTGCACTATACCAAGGCACAAAATGCATATTGGATGGTCGAACTAAAAAAAATAAAGGTGCACTGTGCATAGTGGAAATTGACTTTACAAAGGTCCACTGTCCATGGTGCATGGTTGAAGTACATCATCCAGGGTCAAATGTGCATAATTCATTATGAAAGTTCACCATACCATAGGGCATGGTGCATTCTGAATGGTGGAACTACATCATTCGAATGTGCAAGGTGCATAGTGGAAGTGCACCATAGTTTTGTACAAAGTACAAGGAGGTGAGAGAGCACTATACCAAGGAACGTTATGCATAGTGGAATTGCACTATATGAAGGCACAAAATGCATATTGGATGGTCGAACAAAAACAAATAAAGGTGCACTGTGCATAGTAGAAATTGACTTTACAATCGTCAACTGTCCATGGTGCATGGTTGAAGTGCATCATACCAGGGTCAAATGTGCATAATTCAATATGAAAGTGCACCATACCATAGGGCACGGTGCATTTTGAATGGTGGAACTACATCATTCTAATGTGCAAGGTGCATAGTGGAAGTACACCATACTTTGGTGGAAAGTACATGGACGAGAGAGTGCACTATACCAAGGTACATGATGCATAGTGGAATTGTACTATACCAAGGCACAAAATGCATATTGGATGGTCGAACTAAAAAAAATAAAGGTGCACTATGCATAGTGGAAATTGATGTTACAAAGGTCCACTATCCATGTTACGTGGTTGAAGTGCATCATACTAGGGTCAAATGTGCATAATTCATTATGAAAGTGCACCATATCATAGGGCACGGTGCATTCTGAATGGTGGAACTACATCATTCTAATGTGCAAGGTACGTAGTGGAATTACACCATACTTTAGTGCACAATACAAAAAGGTAAGAGGGTACTATACCAACGTGCCTTATGCATAGTGGAATTGCATTATACCAAGGCACAAAATGCATATTGGATGGTCGAACTAAAAAAAATAAAGGTGCACTGTGCATAGTGGAAATTGACTTGACAAAGGTCCACTGTCCATGGTGCATGGTTGAAGTACATCATCCAGGGTCAAATGTGCATAATTCATTATGAAAGTGCACCATATCATAGGGCACGGTGCATTCTGAATGGTGGAACTACATCATTCTAATGTGCAAGGTACGTAGTGGAATTACACCATACTTTGGTGCACAATACAAAAAGGTAAGAGGGTACTATACCAACGTGCCTTATGCATAGTGGAATTGCATTATACCAAGGCACAAAATGCATATTGGATGGTCGAACTAAAAAAAGTAAAGATGCACTGTGCATAGGGGAAATTTACTTTACAAAGGTCCACTGTCCATGGTGCATGGTTGAAGTACATCATCCAGGGTCAAATGTGCATAATTCATTATGAAAGTGCACCATACCATAGGGCATGGTGCATTCTGAATGGTGGAACTACATCATTCGAATGTGCAAGGTGCATAGTGGAAGTACACCATAGTTTGGTGCAAAGTACAAGGAGGTGAGAGAGCACTATACCAAGGAACGTTATGCATAGTGGAATTACACTATATGAAGGCACAAAATGCATATTGGATGGTCGAACGAAAACAAATAAAGGTGCACTGTGCATAGTGGAAATTGACTTTACAATGGTCAACTATCCATGGTGCATGGTTGAAGTGCATCATACCAGGGTCAAATGTGCATAATTCATTATGAAAGTGCACCATACCATAGGGCCCGGTGCATTTTGAATGCTTTGGAACTACATCATTCTAATGTGCAAGGTGCATAGTGGAAGTACACCATACTTTGGTGGAAAGTACATGGACGAGAGACTGCACTATACCAAGGTACATTATGCATAGTGGAATTGCACGATAAAAAGGCACAAAATGCATATTGGATGGTCGAACTAAAAAAAATAAATTTGCACTGTGCATAGTGGAACATGACGTTACAAAGGTCCACTATCCATGGTACATGGTTGAAGTGCATCATACTAGGGTCAAATGTGCATAATTCATTATGAAAGTGCACCATATCATAGGGCACGGTGCATTCTGAATGGTGGAACGACATCATTCTAATGTGCAATGTACGTAGTGGAATTACACCATACTTTGGTGCACAATACAATAAGGTAAGAGAGTACTATACGAACGTACCTTATGCATAGTGGATTTGCATTATACCTAGGCACAAAATAAATATTGGATGGTCGAACTAAAAAAAATAAAGGTGCACTGTGCATAGTGGAAGTTGACTTTACAAAGGTCCAATGTCCATGGTGCATGGTTGAAGTACATCATCCAGGGTCAAATGTGCATAATTCATTATGAAAGTGCACCATACCATAGGGCATGGTGCATTCTGAATGGTGGAACTACATCATCCGAATGTGCAAGTTGCATAGTGGAAGTACACCATAGTTTGGTGCAAAGTACATTGACGAGAGAGTGCACTATACCAAGGTACATTATGCATAGTGGAATTGCACTATACGAAGGCACAAAATGCATATTGGATGGTCGACCTAAAAAAAATAAAGGTGCACTGTGCATAGTAGAAATTGACTTTACAAAGGTCCACTATCCATGGTGCATGGTTGAAGTGCATCATCCAGGGTCAAATGTGCATAATTCATTATGAAAGTGCACCATACCATAGGGCATGGTGCATTCTGAATGGTGGAACTACATCATTCTAATGTGAAAGGTGCATAGTGGAAGTACACCATAGTTTGGTGCAAAGTACAAGGAGGTGAGAGAGCACTATACCAAGGTAAGTTATGCATAGTGGAATTGCACTATACGAACGCACAAAATGCATATTGGATGGTTGAACTAAAACAAATAAAGGTGCACTGTGCATAGTGGAAATTGACTTTACAAAGGTCAACTATCCATGGTGCATGGTTGAAGTGCATCATACCAGGGTCAAATGTGCATAATTCATTATGAAAGTGCACCATACCATAGGGCACGGTGCATTTTGAATGGTGGGACTACATCATTCTAATGTGCAAGGTGCATAGTGGAAGTACACCATACTTTGGTGGAAAGTACATGGACGAGAGAGTGCACTATAGCAAGGTACATTATGCATAGTGGAATTGCACTATATGAAGGCACAAAATGCATATTGGATGGTCGAACTAAAACAAATAAAGGTGCATTGTGCATAGTGGAAATTGACTTTACAATGGTCAACTGTCCATGGTGCATGGTTGAAGTGCATCATACCAGGGTCAAATGTGCATAATTCGTTATGAAAGTGCACCATACCATAGGGCACGGCGTATTTTGAATGGTGGAACTACATAATTCTAATGTGCAAGGTGCATAGTGGAAGTACACCATACTTTGGTGGAAAGTACATTGACGAGAGAGTGCACTATACCTAGGTACATTATGCATAGTGGAATTGCACTATACCAAGGCACAAAATGCATATTGGATGGTAGAACTAAAAAAAATAAAGGTGCACTGTGCATAGTGGAAATTGACTTTACAAAGGTCCACTATCCATGGTGCATGGTTGAAGTGCATCATACTAGGGTCAAATGTGCATAATTCATTATGAAAGTGCACCATACCATAGGGCATGGTGCATTCCGAATGGTGGAACTACATCATTCGAATGTGAAAGGTGCATAGTGGAAGTACACCATAGTTTGGTGCAAAGTACAAGGAGGTGAGAGAGCACTATACCAAGGAACGTTATGCATAGTGGAATTGCACTATATGAAGGCACAAAATGCATATTGGATGGTCGAACAAAAACAAATAAAGGTGCACTGTGCATAGTGGAAATTGACTTTACAATGGTCAACTGTCCATGGTGCATGGTTGAAGTGCATCATACCAGGGTCAAATGTGCATAATTCATTATGAAAGTGCACCATACCATAGGGCACGGTGCATTTTGAATGGTGGGACTACATCATTCTAATGTGCAAGGTGCATAGTGGAAGTACACCATACTTTGGTGGAAAGTACATGGACGAGAGAGTGCACTATACCAAGGTACATTATGCATAGTGGAATTGCACTATATGAAGGCACAAAATGCATATTGGATGGTCGAACTAAAACAAATAAAGGTGCATTGTGCATAGTGGAAATTGACTTTACAATGGTCAACTGTCCATGGTGCATGGTTGAAGTGCATCATACCAGGGTCAAATGTGCATAATTCGTTATGAAAGTGCACCATACCATAGGGCACGGTGTATTTTGAATGGTGGAACTACATCATTCTAATGTGCAAGGTGCATAGTGGAAGTACACCATACTTTGGTGGAAAGTACATTGACGAGAGAGTGCACTATACCAAGGTACATTATGCATAGTGGAATTGCACTATACCAAGGCACAAAATGCATATTGGATGGTCGAACTAAAAAAAATAAAGGTGCACTGTGCATAGTGGAAATTGACTTTACAAAGGTCCACTATCCATGGTGCATGGTTGAAGTGCATCATACTAGGGTCAAATGTGCATAATTCATTATGAAAGTGCACCATACCATAGGGCATGGTGCATTCTGAATGGTGGAACTACATCATTCGAATGTGAAAGGTGCATAGTGGAAGTACACCATAGTTTGGTGCAAAGTACAAGGAGGTGAGAGAGCACTATACCAAGGAACGTTATGCATAGTGGAATTGCACTATATGAAGGCACAAAATGCATATTGGATGGTCGAACAAAAACAAATAAAGGTGCACCGTGCATAGTGGAAATTGACTTTACAATGGTCAACTGTCCATGGTGCATGGTTGAAGTGCATCATACCAGGGTCAAATGTGCATAATTCATTATGAAAGTGCACCATACCATAGGGCACGGTGCATTTTGAATGGTGGGACTACATCATTCTAATGTGCAAGGTGCATAGTGGAAGTACACCATACTTTGGTGGAAAGTACATGGACGAGAGAGTGCACTATACCAAGGTACATTATGCATAGTGGAATTGCACTATATGAAGGCACAAAATGCATATTGGATGGTCGAACTAAAACAAATAAAGGTGCATTGTGCATAGTGGAAATTGACTTTACAATGGTCAACCGTCCATGGTGCATGGTTGAAGTGCATCATACCAGGGTCAAATGTGCATAATTCGTTATGAAAGTGCACCATACCATAGGGCACGGTGTATTTTGAATGGTGGAACTACATCATTCTAATGTGCAAGGTGCATAGTGGAAGTACACCATACTTTGGTGGAAATTACATGGACGAGAGAGTGCACTATACCAAGGTACATTATGCATAGTGGAAGTGCACTATACCAAGGCACAAAATGCATATTGGATGGTCGAACTAAAAAAAATAAAGGTGCACTGTGCATAGTGGAAATTGACTTTACAATGGTCCACTGTCCATGGTGCATGGTTGAAGTACATCATCCAGGGTCAAATGTGCATAATTCATTATGAAAGTGCACCATACCATAGGGCATGGTGCATTCTGAATGGTGGAACTACATCATTCGAATGTGCAAGGTGAATAGTGGAAGTACACCATAGTTTTGTACAAAGTACAAGGAGGTGAGAGAGCACTATACCAAGGAACGTTATGCATAGTGGAATTGCACTATATGAAGGCAGAAAATGCATATTGGATGGTCGAACTAAAACAAATAAAGGTGCACTGTGCATAGTGGAAATTGACTTTACAAAGGTCAACTATCCATGGTGCATGGTTGAAGTGCATCATACCAGGGTCAAATGTGCATAATTCATTATGAAAGTGCACCATACCATAGGGCACGGTGCATTTTGAATGGTGGGACTACATCATTCTAATGTGCAAGGTGCATAGTGGAAGTACACCATACTTTGGTGGAAAGTACATGGACGAGAGAGTGCACTATACCAAGGTACATTATGCATAGTGGAATTGCACTATATGAAGGCACAAAATGCATATTGGATGGTCGAACTAAAACAAATAAAGGTGCATTGTGCATAGTGGAAATTGACTTTACAATGGTCAACTGTCCATGGTGCATGGTTGAAGTGCATCATACCAGGGTCAAATGTGCATAATTCGTTATGAAAGTGCACCATACGATAGGGCACGGTGTATTTTGAATGGTGGAACTACATCATTCTAATGTGCAAGGTGCATAGTGGAAGTACACCATACTTTGGTGGAAAGTAAATTGACGAGAGAGTGCACTATACCAAGGTACATTATGCATAGTGGAATTGCACTATACCAAGGCACAAAATGCATATTGGATGGTCGAACTAAAAAAAATAAAGGTGCACCGTGCATAGTGGAAATTGACTTTACAAAGGTCCACCGTCCATGGTGCATGGTTGAAGTACATCATCCAGGGTCAAATGTGCATAATTCATTATGAAAGTTCACCATACCATAGGGCATGGTGCATTCCGAATGGTGGAACTACATCATTCGAATGTGCAAGGTGCATAGTGGAAGTGCACCATAGTTTTGTACAAAGTACAAGGAGGTGAGAGAGCACTATACCAAGGAACGTTATGCATAGTGGAATTGCACTATATGAAGGCACAAAATGCATATTGGATGGTCGAACAAAAACAAATAAAGGTGCACCGTGCATAGTGGAAATTGACTTTACAATGGTCAACTGTCCATGGTGCATGGTTGAAGTGCATCATACCAGGGTCAAATGTGCATAATTCATTATGAAAGTGCACCATACCATAGGGCACGGTGCATTTTGAATGGTGGGACTACGTCATTCTAATGTGCAAGGTGCATAGTGGAAGTACACCATACTTTGGTGGAAAGTACATGGACGAGAGAGTGCACTATACCAAGGTACATTATGCATAGTGGAATTGCACTATATGAAGGCACAAAATGCATATTGGATGGTCGAACTAAAACAAATAAAGGTGCATTGTGCATAGTGGAAATTGACTTTACAATGGTCAACTGTCCATGGTGCATGGTTGAAGTGCATCATACCGGGGTCAAATGTGCATAATTCGTTATGAAAGTGCACCATACCATAGGGCACGGTGTATTTTGAATGGTGGAACTACATCATTCTAATGTGCAAGGTGCATAGTGGAAGTACACCATACTTTGGTGGAAATTACATGGACGAGAGAGTGCACTATACCAAGGTACATTATGCATAGTGGAAGTGCACTATACCAAGGCACAAAATGCATATTGGATGGTCGAACTAAAAAAAATAAAGGTGCACTCGTGCATAGTGGAAATTGACTTTACAATGGTCCACTGTCCATGGTGCATGGTTGAAGTACATCATCCAGGGTCAAATGTGCATAATTCATTATGAAAGTGCACCATACCATAGGGCATGGTGCATTCTGAATGGTGGAACTACATCATTCGAATGTGCAAGGTGCATAGTGGAAGTACACCATAGTTTTGTACAAAGTACAAGGAGGTGAGAGAGCACTATACCAAGGAACGTTATGCATAGTGGAATTGCACTATATGAAGGCGAAAAATGCATATTGGATGGTCGAACTAAAACAAATAAAGGTGCACTTGTGCATAGTGGAAATTGACTTTACAAAGGTCAACTATCCATGGTGCATGGTTGAAGTGCATCATACCAGGGTCAAATGTGCATAATTCATTATGAAAGTGCACCATACCATAGGGCACGGTGCATTTTGAATGGTGGGACTACATCATTCTAATGTGCAAGGTGCATAGTGGAAGTACACCATACTTTGGTGGAAAGTACATGGACGAGAGAGTGCACTATACCAAGGTACATTATGCATAGTGGAATTGCACTATATGAAGGCACAAAATGCATATTGGATGGTCGAACTAAAACAAATAAAGGTGCATTGTGCATAGTGGAAATTGACTTTACAATGGTCAACTCGTCCATGGTGCATGGTTGAAGTGCATCATACCGGGGTCAAATGTGCATAATTCGTTATGAAAGTGCACCATACCATAGGGCACGGTGTATTTTGAATGGTGGAACTACATCATTCTAATGTGCAAGGTGCATAGTGGAAGTACACCATACTTTGGTGGAAAGTACATTGACGAGAGAGTGCACTATACCAAGGTACATTATGCATAGTGGAATTGCACTATACCAAGGCACAAAATGCATATTGGATGGTCGAACTAAAAAAAATAAAGGTGCACCGTGCATAGTGGAAATTGACTTTACAAAGGTCCACTATCCATGGTGCATGGTTGAAGTGCATCATACTAGGGTCAAATGTGCATAATTCATTATGAAAGTGCACCATACCATAGGGCATGGTGCATTCTGAATGGTGGAACTACATCATTCGAATGTGAAAGGTGCATAGTGGAAGTACACCATAGTTTGGTGCAAAGTACAAGGAGGTGAGAGAGCACTATACCAAGGAACGTTATGCATAGTGGAATTGCACTATATGAAGGCACAAAATGCATATTGGATGGTCGAACAAAAACAAATAAAGGTGCACTGTGCATAGTGGAAATTGACTTTACAATGGTCAACTGTCCATGGTGCATGGTTGAAGTGCATCATACCAGGGTCAAATGTGCATAATTCATTATGAAAGTGCACCATACCATAGGGCACGGTGTATTTTGAATGGTGGGACTACATCATTCTAATGTGCAAGGTGCATAGTGGAAGTACACCATACTTTGGTGGAAAGTACATGGACGAGAGAGTGCACTATACCAAGGTACATTATGCATAGTGGAATTGCACTATATGAAGGCACAAAATGCATATTGGATGGTCGAACTAAAACAAATAAAGGTGCATTGTGCATAGTGGAAATTGACATTACAATGGTCAACTGTCCATGGTGCATGGTTGAAATGCATCATACCAGGGTCAAATGTGCATAATTCGTTATGAAAGTGCACCATACCATAGGGCACGGTGCATTTTGAATGGTGGAACTACATCATTCTAATGTGCAAGGTGCATAGTGGAAGTACACCATACTTTGGTGGAAAGTACATGGACGAGAGAGTGCACTATACCAAGGTACATTATGCATAGTGGAAGTGCACTATACCAAGGCACAAAATGCATATTGGATGTTCGAACTAAAAAAAATAAAGGTGCACTCGTGCATAGTGGAAATTGACTTTACAAAGGTCCACCGTCCATGGTGCATGGTTGAAGTACATCATCCAGGGTCAAATGTGCATAATTCATTATGAAAGTTCACCATACCATAGGGCATGGTGCATTCTGCATGGTGGAACTACATCATTCGAATGTGCAAGGTGCATAGTGGAAGTGCACCATAGTTTTGTACAAAGTACAAGGAGGTGAGAGAGCACAATACCAAGGAACGTTATGCATAGTGGAATTGCACTATATGAAGGCACAAAATGCATATTGGATGGTCGAACAAAAACAAATAAAGGTGCACTGTGCATAGTGGAAATTGACTTTACAATGGTCAACTGTCCATGGTGCATGGTTGAAGTGCATCATACCAGGGTCAAATGTGCATAATTCATTATGAAAGTGCACCATACCATAGGGCATTGTGCATTCTGAATGGTGGAACTACATCATTCGAATGTGAAAGGTGCATAGTGGAAGTACACCATAGTTTGGTGCAAAGTACAAGGAGGTGAGAGAGCACTATACCAAGGAACGTTATGCATAGTGGAATTGCACTATATGAAGGCACAAAATGCATATTGGATGGTCGAACAAAAACAAATAAAGGTGCACTTGTGCATAGTGGAAATTGACTTTACAATGGTCAACCGTCCATGGTGCATGGTTGAAGTGCATCATACCGGGGTCAAATGTGCATAATTCATTATGAAAGTGCACCATACCATAGGGCACGGTGCATTTTGAATGGTGGGACTACATCATTCTAATGTGCAAGGTGCATAGTGGAAGTACACCATAGTTTGGTGGAAAGTACATGGACGAGAGAGTGCACTATACCAAGGTACATTATGCATAGTGGAATTAGACTATATGAAGGCACAAAATGCATATTGGATGGTCGAACTAAAACAAATAAAGGTGCATTGTGCATAGTGGAAATTGACTTTACAATGGTCAACTGTCCATGGTGCATGGTTGAAATGCATCATACCAGGGTCAAATGTGCATAATTCGTTATGAAAGTGCACCATACCATAGGGCACGGTGCATTTTGAATGGTGGAACTACATCATTCTAATGTGCAAGGTGCATAGTGGAAGTACACCATACTTTGGTGGAAAGTACATGGACGAGAGAGTGCACTATACCAAGGTACATTATGCATAGTGGAAGTGCACTATACCAAGGCACAAAATGCATATTGGATGGTCGAACTAAAAAAAATAAAGGTGCACTGTGCATAGTGGAAATTGACTTTACAAAGGTCCACTGTCCATGGTGCATGGTTGAAGTACATCATCCAGGGTCAAATGTGCATAATTCATTATGAAAGTTCACCATACCATAGGGCATGGTGCATTCTGAATGGTGGAACTACATCATTCGAATGTGCAAGGTGCATAGTGGAAGTGCACCATAGTTTTGTACAAAGTACAAGGAGGTGAGAGAGCACTATACCAAGGAACGTTATGCATAGTGGAATTGCACTATATGAAGGCACAAAATGCATATTGGATGGTCGAACAAAAACAAATAAAGGTGCACTGTGCATAGTGGAAATTGACTTTACAATGGTCAACTGTCCATGGTGCATGGTTGAAGTGCATCATACCAGGGTCAAATGTGCATAATTCATTATGAAAGTGCACCATACCATAGGGCACGGTGCATTTTGAATGGTGGGACTACATCATTCTAATGTGCAAGGTGCATAGTGGAAGTACACCATACTTTGGTGGAAAGTACATGGACGAGAGAGTGCACTATACCAAGGTACATTATGCATAGTGGAATTGCACTATAGGAAGGCACAAAATGCATATTGGATGGTCGAACTAAAACAAATAAAGGTGCATTGTGCATAGTGGAAATTGACTTTACAATGGTCAACTGTCCATGGTGCATGGTTGAAATGCATCATACCGGGGTCAAATGTGCATAATTCGTTATGAAAGTGCACCATACCATAGGGCACGGTGCATTTTGAATGGTGGAACTACATCATTCTAATGTGCAAGGTGCATAGTGGAAGTACACCATACTTTGGTGGAAAGTACATGGACGAGAGAGTGCACTATACCAAGGTACATTATGCATAGTGGAAGTGCACTATACCAAGGCACAAAATGCATATTGGATGGTCGAACTAAAAAAAATAAAGGTGCACTGTGCATAATGGAAATTGACTTTACAAAGGACCACTATCCATGGTACATGATTGAAGTGTATCATACTAGGGTCGAATGTGCATAATTCATTATGAAAGTGCACCATATTATAGGGCACGGTGCATTCTGAATGGTGGAACTACATCATTCTAATGTGCAAGGTGCATAGTGGAAGTACACCATACTTTGGTGGAAAGTACATTGACGAGAGAGTGCACTATACCAAGGTACATTATGCATAGTGGAATTGCACTATACCAAGGCACAAAATGCATATTGGATGGTCGAACTAAAAAAAATAAAGGTGCACTGTGCATAGTGGAAATTGACTTTACAAAGGTACACTATCCATGGTGCATGGTTGAAGTGCATCATACTAGGGTCAAATGTGCATAATTCATTATGAAAGTGCACCATATCATCGGGCACGGTGCATTCTGAATGGTGGAACTACATCATTCTAATGTGCAAGGTACGTAGTGGAATTACACCATCCTTTGGTGCACAATACAAAAAGGTAAGAGAGGGTACTATACCAACGTGCCTTATGCATAGTGGAATTGCATTATACCAAGGCACAAAATGCATATTGGATGGTCGAACTAAAAAAAATAAAGGTGCACCGTGCATAGTGGAAATTGACTTTACAAAGGTCCACCGTCCATGGTGCATGGTTGAAGTACATCATCCGGGGTCAAATGTGCATAATTCATTATGAAAGTTCACCATACCATAGGGCATGGTGCATTCGAATGGTGGAACTACATCATTCGAATGTGCAAGGTGCATAGTGGAAGTGCACCATAGTTTTGTACAAAGTACAAGGAGGTGAGAGAGCACTATACCAAGGAACGTTATGCATAGTGGAATTGCACTATATGAAGGCACAAAATGCATATTGGATGGTCGAACAAAAACAAATAAAGGTGCACTGTGCATAGTGGAAATTGACTTTACAATGGTCAACTGTCCATGGTGCATGGTTGAAGTGCATCATACCAGGGTCAAATGTGCATAATTCATTATGAAAGTGCACCATACCATAGGGCATGGTGCATTCGAATGGTGGAACTACATCATTCGAATGTGAAAGGTGCATAGTGGAAGTACACCATAGTTTGGTGCAAAGTACAAGGAGGTGAGAGAGCACTATACCAAGGAACGTTATGCATAGTGGAATTGCACTATATGAAGGCACAAAATGCATATTGGATGGTCGAACAAAAACAAATAAAGGTGCACTTGTGCATAGTGGAAATTGACTTTACAATGGTCAACTGTCCATGGTGCATGGTTGAAGTGCATCATACCAGGGTCAAATGTGCATAATTCATTATGAAAGTGCACCATACCATAGGGCACGGTGCATTTTGAATGGTGGGACTACATCATTCTAATGTGCAAGGTGCATAGTGGAAGTACACCATACTTTGGTGGAAAGTACATGGACGAGAGAGTGCACTATACCAAGGTACATTATGCATAGTGGAATTGCACTATATGAAGGCACAAAATGCATATTGGATGGTCGAACTAAAACAAATAAAGGTGCATTGTGCATAGTGGAAATTGACTTTACAATGGTCAACTGTCCATGGTGCATGGTTGAAATGCATCATACCGGGGTCAAATGTGCATAATTCGTTATGAAAGTGCACCATACCATAGGGCACGGTGCATTTTGAATGGTGGAACTACATCATTCTAATGTGCAAGGTGCATAGTGGAAGTACACCATACTTTGGTGGAAAGTACATGGACGAGAGATTGCACTATACCAAGGTACATTATGCATAGTGGAAGTGCACTATACCAAGGCACAAAATGCATATTGGATGGTCGAACTAAAAAAAATAAAGGTGCACTGTGCATAGTGGAAATTGACTTTACAAAGGTCCACTGTCCATGGTGCATGGTTGAAGTACATTATCCAGGGTCAAATGTGCTTAATTCATTATGAAAGTTCACCATACCATAGGGCATGGTGCATTACGAATGGTGGAACTACATCATTCGAATGTGCAAGGTGCATAGTGGAAGTGCACCATAGTTTTGTACAAAGTACAAGGAGGTGAGAGAGCACTATACCAAGGAACGTTATGCATAGTGGAATTGCACTATATGAAGGCACAAAATGCATATTGGATGGTCGAACAAAAACAAATAAAGGTGCACTGTGCATAGTGGAAATTGACTTTACAATGGTCAACTGTCCATGGTGCATGGTTGAAGTGCATCATACCAGGGTCAAATGTGCATAATTCATTATGAAAGTGCACCATACCATAGGGCATGGTGCATTCTGAATGGTGGAACTACATCATTCGAATGTGAAAGGTGCATAGTGGAAGTACACCATAGTTTGGTGCAAAGTACAAGGAGGTGAGAGAGCACTATACCAAGGAACGTTATGCATAGTGGAATTGCACTATATGAAGGCACAAAATGCATATTGGATGGTCGAACAAAAACAAATAAAGGTGCACCGTGCATAGTGGAAATTGACTTTACAATGGTCAACTGTCCATGGTGCATGGTTGAAGTGCATCATACCGGGGTCAAATGTGCATAATTCATTATGAAAGTGCACCATACCATAGGGCACGGTGCATTTTGAATGGTGGGACTACATCATTCTAATGTGCAAGGTGCATAGTGGAAGTACACCATACTTTGGTGGAAAGTACATGGACGAGAGAGTGCACTATACCAAGGTACATTATGCATAGTGGAATTGCACTATATGAAGGCACAAAATGCATATTGGATGGTCGAACTAAAACAAATAAAGGTGCATTGTGCATAGTGGAAATTGACTTTACAATGGTCAACTGTCCATGGTGCATGGTTGAAATGCATCATACCAGGGTCAAATGTGCATAATTCGTTATGAAAGTGCACCATACCATAGGGCACGGTGCATTTTGAATGGTGGAACTACATCATTCTAATGTGCAAGGTGCATAGTGGAAGTACACCATACTTTGGTGGAAAGTACATGGACGAGAGATTGCACTATACCAAGGTACATTATGCATAGTGGAAGTGCACTATACCAAGGCACAAAATGCATATTGGATGGTCGAACTAAAAAAAATAAAGGTGCACTGTGCATAGTGGAAATTGACTTTACAAAGGTCCACTGTCCATGGTGCATGGTTGAAGTACATTATCCAGGGTCAAATGTGCTTAATTCATTATGAAAGTTCACCATACCATAGGGCATGGTGCATTCTGAATGGTGGAACTACATCATTCGAATGTGCAAGGTGCATAGTTTAAGTGCACCATAGTTTTGTACAAAGTACAAGGAGGTGAGAGAGCACTATACCAAGGAACGTTATGCATAGTGGAATTGCACTATATGAAGGCACAAAATGCATATTGGATGGTCGAACAAAAACAAATAAAGGTGCACTGTGCATAGTGGAAATTGACTTTACAATGGTCAACTGTCCATGGTGCATGGTTGAAGTGCATCATACCAGGGTCAAATGTGCATAATTCATTATGAAAGTGCACCATACCATAGGGCACGGTGCTTTTTGAATGGTGGGACTACATCATTCTAATGTGCAAGGTGCATAGTGGAAGTACACCATACTTTGGTGGAAAGTACATGGACGAGAGAGTGCACTATACCAAGGTACATTATGCATAGTGGAATTGCACTATATGAAGGCACAAAATGCATATTGGATGGTCGAACTAAAACAAATAAAGGTGCATTGTGCATAGTGGAAATTGACTTTACAATGGTCAACCGTCCATGGTGCATGGTTGAAATGCATCATACCAGGGTCAAATGTGCATAATTCGTTATGAAAGTGCACCATACCATAGGGCACGGTGCATTTTGAATGGTGGAACTACATCATTCTAATGTGCAAGGTGCATAGTGGAAGTACACCATACTTTGGTGGAAAGTACATGGACGAGAGAGTGCACTATACCAAGGTACATTATGCATAGTGGAAGTGCACTATACCAAGGCACAAAATGCATATTGGATGGTCGAACTAAAAAAAATAAAGGTGCACTGTGCATAATGAAATTGACTTTACAAAGGTCCACTGTCCATGGTGCATGGTTGAAGTACATCATCCAGGGTCAAATGTGCATAATTCATTATGAAAGTGCACCATGCCATAGGGCATGGTGCATTCTGAATGGTGGAACTACATCATTCCAATGTGCAAGGTGCATAGTGGAAGTACACCATAGTTTTGTACAAAGTACAAGGAGGTGAGAGAGCACTATACCAAGGAACGTTATGCATAGTGGAATTGCACTATATGAAGGCAGAAAATGCATATTGGATGGTCGAACTAAAACAAATAAAGGTGCACTGTGCATAGTGGAAATTGACTTTACAATGGTCAACTGTCCATGGTGCATGGTTGAAGTTCATCATACCAGGGTCAAATATGCATAATTCATTATGAATGTGCACTATAGCATTGGGAACGGTGCATTTTGAATGGTGGAACTACATCATTCTAATGTGCAAGGTGCATAGTGGAAGTACACCATAGTTTGGTTGAAAGTACATGGAAGAGAGAGTGCACTATACCAAGGTACATTATCCATAATGGAATTGCACAATACCAAGGCACAAAATGCATATTGGATGGTCGAACTAAAAAAAATAAAGGTGCACTGTGCATAATGGAAATTGACTTTACAAAGGTCCACTATCCATGGTACATGATTGAAGTGTATCATACTGGGGTCGAATGTGCATAATTCATTATGAAAGTGCACCATATCATAGGGCACGGTGCATTCTGAATGGTGGAACTACATCATTCTAATGTGCAAGGTGCATAGTGGAAGTACACCATACTGTGGTGGAAAGTACATTGACGAGAGAGTGCACTATACCAAGGTACATTATGCATAGTGGAATTGCACTATACCAAGGCACAAAATGCATATTGGATGGTCGAACTAAAAAAAATAAAGGTGCACTGTGCATAGTGGAAATTGACTTTACAAAGGTCCACTATCCATGGTGCATGGTTGAAGTGCATCATACTAGGGTCAAATGTGCATAATTCATTATGAAAGTGCACCATATCATCGGGCACGGTGCATTCTGAATGGTGGAACTACATCATTCTAATGTGCAAGGTACGTAGTGGAATTACACCATACTTTGGTGCACAATACAAAAAGGTAAGAGGGTACTATACCAACGTGCCTTATGCATAGTGGAATTGCATTATACCAAGGCACAAAATGCATATTGGATGGTCGAACTAAAAAAAATAAAGGTGCACTGTGCATAGTGGAAATTGACTTTACAAAGGTCCACTGTCCATGGTGCATGGTTGAAGTACATCATCCAGGGTCAAATGTGCATAATTCATTATGAAAGTGCACCATACCATAGGGCATGGTGCATTCGAATGGTGGAACTACATCATTCGAATGTGAAAGGTGCATAGTGGAAGTACACCATAGTTTGGTGCAAAGTACAAGGAGGTGAGAGAGCACTATACCAAGGAACGTTATGCATAGTGGAATTGCACTATATGAAGGCACAAAATGCATATTGGATGGTCGAACAAAAACAAATAAAGGTGCACCGTGCATAGTGGAAATTGACTTTACAATGGTCAACTCGTCCATGGTGCATGGTTGAAGTGCATCATACCGGGGTCAAATGTGCATAATTCATTATGAAAGTGCACCATACCATAGGGCACGGTGCATTTTGAATGGTGGGACTACATCATTCTAATGTGCAAGGTGCATAGTGGAAGTACACCATACTTTGGTGGAAAGTACAAGTAGGTGAGAGAGCACTATACCAAGGTACGTTATGCATAGTGGAATTACACTATACGAAGGCACAAAATGCATATGGGATGGTCGAACTAATACAAATAAAGGTGCATTGTGCATAGTGGAAATTGACTTTACAAAGGTCAACTATCCATGGTGCATGGTTGAAGTGCATCATACCAGGGTCAAATGTGCATAATTCATTATGAAAGTGCACAATACCATAGGGCGCGGTGCATTTTGAATGGTGGAACTACATCATTCTAATGTGCAAGGTGCATAGTGGAAGTACACCATACTTTGGTGGAAAGTACATGGACGAGAGAGTGCACTATACCAAGGTACATTATGCATAGTGGAATTGCACTATACCAAGGCACAAAATGCATATTGGATGGTCGAACTAAAAAAAATAAAGGTGCACTGTGCATAGTGGAAATTGACTTTACAAAGGTCCACTATCCATGGTGCATGGTTGATGTGCATCATACTAGGGTCAAATGTGCATAATTCATTATGAAAGTGCACCATATCATCGGGCACGGTGCATTCTGAATGGTGGAACTACATCATTCTAATGTGCAAGGTACATAGTGGAATTACACCATACATTGGTGCACAATACAAAAAGGTAAGAGGGTCCTATACCAACGTGCCTTATGCATAGTGGAATTGCATTATACCAAGGCACAAAATGCATATTGGATGGTCGAACTAAAAAAAATAAAGGTGCACTGTGCATAGTGGAAATTGACTTTACAAAGGTCCACTGTCCATGCTGCATGGTTGAAGTACATCATCCAGGGTCAAATGTGCATAATTCATTATGAAAGTGCACCATACCATAGGGCATGGTGCATTCTGAATGGTGGAACTATATCATTCGAATGTGAAAGGTGCATAGTGGAAGTACACCATAGTTTGGTGCAAAGTACAAGGAGGTGAGAGCGCACTATACCAAGGAACGTTATGCATAGTGGAATTGCACTATATGAAGGCACAAAATGCATATTGGATGGTCGAACAAAAACAAATAAAGGTGCACTGTGCATAGTGGAAATTGACTTTACAATGGTCAACTGTCCATGGTGCATGGTTGAAGTGAATCATACCAGGGTCAAATGTGCATAACTCATTATGAAAGTGCACCATACCATAGGGCACGGTGCATTTTGAATGGTGGGACTACATCATTCTAATGTGCAAGGTGCATAGTGGAAGTACACCATACTTTGGTTGAAAGTACATGGACGAGAGAGTGCACTATACCAAGGTACATTATGCATAGTGGAATTGCACTATATGAAGGCACAAAATGCATATTGGATGGTCGAACTAAAACAAATAAAAATGCATTGTGCATAGTGGAAATTGACTTTACAATGGTCAACTGTCCATGGTGCATGGTTGAAGTGCATCATACCAGGGTCAAATGTGCATAATTCGTTATGAAAGTGCACCATACCATAGGGCACGGTGTATTTTGAATGGTGGAACTACATCATTCTAATGTGCAAGGTGCATAGTGGAAGTACACCATACTTTGGTGGAAAGTACATGGACGAGAGAGTGCACTATACCAAGGTACATTATGCATAGTGGAAGTGCACTATACCATGGCACAAAATGCATGTTCGATGGTCGAACTAAAAAAAAAAGGTGCACTATGCATAGTGGAAATTGACTTTACAAAGGTCCACTGTCCATGGTGCATGGTTGAAGTACATCATCCAGGGTCAAATGTGCATAATTCATTATGAAAGTGCACCATACCATAGGGCATGGTGCATTCTAATGGTGAAACTACATCATTCGAATGTGAAAGGTGCATAGTGGAAGTACACCATAGTTTGGTGCAAAGTACAAGGAGGTGAGAGAGCACTATACCAAGGAACGTTATGCATAGTGGAATTGCACTATATGAAGGCACAAAATGCATATTGGATGGTCGAACAAAAACAAATAAAGGTGCATTGTGCATAGTGGAAATTGACTTTACAATGGTCAACTGTCCATGCTGCATGGTTGAAGTGCATCATACCAGGGTCAAATGTGCATAATTCATTATGAAAGTGCACCATACCATAGGGCACGGTGCATTTTGAATGGTGGAACTACATCATTCTAATGTCCAAGGTGCATAGTGGAAGTACACCATACGTTGGTGGAAAGTACATGGACGAGAGAGTGCACTATACCAAGGTACATTATGCATAGTGGAATTGCACTATATGAAGGCACAAAATGCATATTGGATGGTCGAACTAAAACAAATAAAGGTGCATTGTGCATAGTGGAAATTGACTTTACAATGGTCAACCGTCCATGCCGCATGGTTGAAGTGCATCATACCAGTGGTCAAATGTGCATAATTCGTTATGAAAGTGCACCATACCATAGGGCACGGTGTATTTTGAATGGTGGAACTACATCATTCTAATGTGCAAGGTGCATAGTGGAAGTACACCATACTTTGGTGGAAAGTACATGGACGAGAGAGTGCACTATACCAAGGTACATTATGCATAGTGGAAGTGCACTATACCATGGCACAAAATGCATATTGGATGGTCGAACTAAAAAAAATAAAGATGCACTGTACATAGTGGAAATTGACTTTACAAAGGTCCACTGTCCATGGTGCGTGGTTGAAGTACATCATCCAGGGTCAAGTGTGCATAATTCATTATGAAAGTGCACCATACCATAGGGCATGGTGCATTCTGAATGGTGGAACTACATCATTCGAATGTGCAAGGTGCATAGTGGAAGTACACCATAGTTTGGTACAAAGTACAAGCAGATGAGAGAGCCCTATACCAAGGAACGTTATGCATAGTGGAATTGCACTATATGAAGGCACAAAATGCATATTGGATGGTCGAACTAAAACAAATAAAGGTGCACTGTGCATAGTGGAAATTGACTTTACAATGGTCAACTGTCCATGGTGCATGGTTGAAGTGCATCATACCAGGGTCAAATGTGCATAATTCATCATGAAAGTGCACCATACCATAGGGCACGGTGCATTTTGAATGGTGGAACTACATCATTCTAATGTCCAAGGTGCATAGTGGAAGTACACCATACTTTGGTTGAAAGTACATGGACGAGAGACTCGCACTGTACCATGGTACATTATGCATAGTGGAATTGCACTATAGCAAGGCACAAAATGCATATTGGATGGTCGATCTAAAAAAAATAAAGGTGCAATGTGCATAATGGAAATTGACTTTACAAAGGTCCACTATCCATGGTACATGATTGAAGTGCATCATACTAGGGTCGAATGTGCATAATTCATTATGAAAGTGCACCATATCATAGGGCACGGTGCATTCTGAATGGTGGAACTACATCATTCTAATGTGCAAGGTACGTAGTGGAATTACACCATACTTTGGTGCACAATACAAAAAGGTAAGAGAGTACTATACGAACGTACCTTATGCATAGTGGAATTGCATTATACCTAGGCACAAAATGAATATTGGATGGTCGAACTAAAAAAAATAAACGTGCACTGTGCATAATGGAAGTTGACTTTACAAAGGTCCACTGTCCATGGTGCATAGTTGAAGTACATTATCCAGGGTCAAATGTGCATAATTCATTATGAAAGTGCACCATACCATAGGGCATGGTGCATTCTGAATGGTGAAACTACATCATTCGAATGTGAAAGGTGCATAGTGGAAGTACACCATAGTTTGGTGCAAAGTACAAGGAGGTGAGAGAGCACTATACCAAGGAACGTTATGCATAGTGGAATTGCACTATATGAAGGCACAAAATGCATATTGGATGGTCGAACTAAAACAAATAAAGGTGCACTGTGCATAGTGGAAATTGACTTTACAATGGTCAACTGTCCACGGTGCATGGTCGAAGTGCATCATACAAGGGTCAAATGTGCATAATTCATTATGAAAGTGCACCATACCATAGGGCACGGTGCATTTTGAATGGTGGAACTACATCATTCTAATGTGCAAGGTGCATAGTGGAAGTACACCATACTTTGGTGGAAAGTACATGGACGAGAGAGTGCACTATACCAAGGTACATTATGCATAGTGGAATTGCACTATACAATGGCACAAAATTCATATTGGATGGTGGAACTAAAAAAAATAAAGGTGCACTGTGCATAATGGAAATTGACTTTACAAAGGTCCACTATCCATGGTACATGATTGAAGTGCATCATACTAGGGTCGAATGTGCATAATTCATTATGAAAGTGCACCATATCATAGGGCACGGTGCATTCTGAATGGTGGAACTACATCATTCTAATGTGCAAGGTACGTAGTGGAATTACACCATACTTTGGTGCAAAGTACAAGGAGGTGAGAGAGCACTATACCAAGGAACGTTATGCATAGTGGAATTGCACTATATGAAGGCACAAAATGCATATTGGATGGTCGAACTAAAACAAATAAAGGTGCACTGTGCATAGTGGAAATTGACTTTACAATGGTCAACTGTCCACGGTGCATGGTCGAAGTGCATCATACAAGGGTCAAATGTGCATAATTCATTATGAAAGTGCACCATACCATAGGGCACGGTGCATTTTGAATGGTGGAACTACATCATTCTAATGTCCAAGGTGCATAGTGGAAGTACACCATACTATGGTGGAAAGTACATGGACGAGAGAGTGCACTATACCAAGGTACATTATGCATAGTGGAATTGCACTGTATGAAGGCACAAAATGCATATTGGATGGTCGAACTAAAAAAAATAAAGGTGCGCTGTGCATAGTAGAAATTGACTTTACAATGTTCAACTATCCATGGTGCATGGTCGAAGTGCATCATACCAGGGTCAAATGTGCATAATTCGTTATGAAAGTGCACCATACCATAGGGCACGGTGCATTTTGAATGGTGGAACTACATCATTCTAATGTGCAAGGTGCATAGTGGAAGTACACCATACTTTGGTGGAACGTACATGGACGAGAGAGTGCACTATACCAAGGTACATTATGCATAGTGGAATTGCACTATACAATGGCACAAAATGCATATTGGATGGTGGAACTAAAAAAAATAAAGGTGCACTGTGCATAATGGAAATTGACTTTACAAAGGTCCACTATCCATGGTACATGATTGAAGTGCATCATACTAGGGTCGAATGTGCATAATTCATTATGAAAGTGCACCATATCATAGGGCACGGTGCATTCTGAATGGTGGAACTACATCATTCTAATGTGCAAGGTACGTAGTGGAGTTACACCATACTTTGGTGCAAAGTACAAGGAGGTGAGAGAGCACTATACCAAGGAACGTTATGCATAGTGGAATTGCACTATATGAAGGCACAAAATGCATATTGGATGGTCGAACTAAAACAAATAAAGGTGCACTGTGCATAGTGGAAATTGACTTTACAATGGTCAACTGTCCATGGTGCATGGTTGAAGTGCGTCATACCAGGGTCAAATGTGCATAATTCATTATGAAAGTGCACCATACCATAGGGCACGGTGCATTTTGAATGGTGGAACTACATCATTCTAATGTCCAAGGTGCATATTGGAAGTACACCATACTTTGGTGGAAAGTACATGGACGAGAGAGTGCAATATACCAAGGTACATTATGCATAGTGGAATTGCACTATATGAAGGCACAAAATGCATATTGGATGGTCGAACTAAAACAAATAAAGGTGCACTGTGCATAGTAGAAATTGACTTTACAATGTTCAACTGTCCATGGTGCATGGTTGATGTGCATCATACCAGGGTCAAATGTGCATAATTCGTTATGAAAGTGCTCCATACCATAGGGCACGGTGCATTTTGAATGGTGGAACTACATCATTCTAATGTGCAAGGTGCATAGTGGAAGTACACCATACTTTGGTGGAAAGTACATGGACGATAGAGTGCACTATATCAAGGTACATTATGCATGGTGGAAGTGCACTATACCAAGGCACAAAATGCATATTGGTTGGTCGAACTAAAAAAAATAAAGGTGCACTGTGCATAGTGGAAATTGACTTTACAAAGGTCCACTGTCCATGGTGCATGGTTGAAGTACGTCATCCAGAGTCAAATGTGCATAATTCATTATGAAAGTGCACCATACCATAGGGCATGGTGCATTCGAATGGTGGAACTACATCATTCGAATGTGAAAGGTGCATAGTGGAAGTACACCATAGTTTGGTGCAAAGTACAAGGAGGTGAGAGAGCACTATACCAAGGAACGTTATGCATAGTGGAATTGCACTATATGAAGGCACAAAATGCATATTGCATGGTCGAACTAAAACAAATAAAGGTGCACTGTGCAAGTGGAAATTGACTTTACAATGGTCAACTGTCCATGGTGCATGGTTGAAGTGCATCATACCAGGGTGAAATGTGCATAATTCATTATGAAAGTGCACCATACCATAGGGCACGGTGCATTTTGAATGGTGGAACTACATCATCCTAATGTCCAAGGTGCATAGTGGAAGTATACCATACTTTGGTGGAAAGTACATGGACGAGAGAGTGCACTATACCAAGGTACATTATGCATAGTGGAATTGCACTATATGAAGGCACAAAATGCATATTGGATGGTCGAACTAAAACAAATAAAGGTGCACTGTGCATAGTGGAAATTGACTTTACAATTGTCAACTGTCCATGGTGCATGGTTGAAGTGCATCATACAAGGGTCAAATGTGCATAATTCATTATGAAAGTGCACCATACCATAGGGCACGGTGCATTTTGAATGGTGGAACTACATCATTCTAATGTGCAAGGTGCATAGTGGAAGTACACCATACTTTGGTGGAAAGTACATGGACGAGAGAGTGCACTATACCAAGGTACATTATGCATAGTGGAATTGCACTATACCAAGGCACAAAATGCATATTGGATGGTGGAACTAAAAAAAATAAAGGTGCACTGTGCATAATGGAAATTGACTTTACAAAGGTCCACTATCCATGGTACAAGATTGAAGTGCATCATACTAGGGTCGAATGTGCATAATTCATTATGAAAGTGCACCATATCATAGGGCACGGTGCATTCTGAATGGTGGAACTACATCATTCTAATGTGCAAGGTACGTAGTGGAATTACACCATACTTTGGTGCACAATACAAAAAGGTAAGAGAGTACTATACGAACGTACCTTATGCATAGTGGAATTGCATTATACCTAGGCACAAAATGAATATTGGATGGTCGAACTAAAAAAAATAAAGGTGCACTGTGCATAATGGAAGTTGACTTTACAAAGGTCCACTGTCCATGGTGCATAGTTGAAGTACATTATCCAGGGTCAAATGTGCATAATTCATTATGAAAGTGCACCATACCATAGGGCATGGTGCATTCTGAATGGTGGAACTACATCATTCGAATGTGAAAGGTGCATAGTGGAAGTACACCATAGTTTGGTGCAAAGTACAAGGAGGTGAGAGAGCACTATACCAAGGAACGTTATGCTAAGTGGAATTGCACTATATGAAGGCACAAAATGCATATTGGATGGTCGAACTAAAACAAATAAAGGTGCACTGTGCATAGTGGAAATTGACTTTACAATGATCAACTGTACATGGTGCATGGTTGAAGTGCATCATACCAGGGTCAAATGTGCATAATTCATTATGAAAGTGCACCATACCATAGGGCACGGTGCATTTTGAATGGTGGAACTACATCATTCTAATGTCCAAGGTGCATAGTGGAAGTACACCATACTTTGGTGGAAAGTACATGGACGAGAGAGTGCACTATACCAAGGTACATTATGCATAGTGGAATTGCACTGTATGAAGGCACAAAATGCATATTGGATGGTCGAACTAAAAAAAAATAAAGGTGCGCTGTGCATAGTAGAAATTGACTTTACAATGTTCAACTGTCCATGGTGCATGGTCGAAGTGCATCATACCAGGGTCAAATGTGCATAATTCGTTATGAAAGTGCACCATACCATAGGGCACGGTGCATTTTGAATGGTGGAACTACATCATTCTAATGTACAAGGTGCATAGTTGAAGTACACCATACTTTGGTGGAAAGTACATGGACGAGAGAGTGCACTATACCAAGGTACATTATGCATAGTGGAAGTGCACTATACCATGGCACAAAATGCATATTGGATGGTCGAACTAAAAAAAATAAAGATGCACTGTACATAGTGGAAATTGACTTTACAAAGGTCCACTGTCCATGGTGCGTGGTTGAAGTACATCATCCAGGGGTCAAGTGTGCATAATTCATTATGAAAGTGCACCATACCATAGGGCATGGTGCATTCTGAATGGTGGAACTACATCATTCGAATGTGCAAGGTGCATAGTGGAAGTACACCATAGTTTGGTACAAAGTACAAGCAGATGAGAGAGCCCTATACCAAGGAACGTTATGCATAGTGGAATTGCACTATATGAAGGCACAAAATGCATATTGGATGGTCGAACTAAAACAAATAAAGGTGCACTGTGCATAGTCGAAATTGACTTTACAATGGTCAACTGTCCATGGTGCATGGTTGAAGTGCATCATACCAGGGTCAAATGTGCATAATTCATCATGAAAGTGCACCATACCATAGGGCACGGTGCATTTTGAATGGTGGAACTACATCATTCTAATGTCCAAGGTGCATAGTGGAAGTACACCATACTTTGGTTGAAAGTACATGGACGAGAGAGTGCACTGTACCATGGTACATTATGCATAGTGGAATTGCACTATAGCAAGGCACAAAATGCATATTGGATGGTCGATCTAAAAAAAATAAAGGTGCAATGTGCATAATGGAAATTGACTTTACAAAGGTCCACTATCCATGGTACATGATTGAAGTGCATCATACTAGGGTCGAATGTGCATAATTCATTATGAAAGTGCACCATATCATAGGGCACAGTGCATTCTGAATGGTGGAACTACATCATTCTAATGTGCAAGGTACGTAGTGGAATTACACCATACTTTGGTGGAAAGTACATGGACGATAGAGTGCACTATATCAAGGTACATTATGCATGGTGGAAGTGCACTATACCAAGGCACAAAATGCATATTGGTTGGTCGAACTAAAAAAAATAAAGGTGCACTTGTGCATAGTGGAAATTGACTTTACAAAGGTCCACCGTCCATGGTGCATGGTTGAAGTACGTCATCCGAGTCAAATGTGCATAATTCATTATGAAAGTGCACCATACCATAGGGCATGGTGCATTCTGAATGGTGGAACTACATCATTCGAATGTGAAAGGTGCATAGTGGAAGTACACCATAGTTTGGTGCAAAGTACAAGGAGGTGAGAGAGCACTATACCAAGGAACGTTACGCATAGTGGAATTGCACTATATGAAGGCACAAAATGCATATTGGATGGTCGAACTAAAACAAATAAAGGTGCACTGTGCAAGTGGAAATTGACTTTACAATGGTCAACTGTCCATGGTGCATGGTTGAAGTGCATCATACCAGGGTCAAATGTGCATAATTCATTATGAAAGTGCACCATACCATAGGGCACGGTGCATTGTGAATGGTGGAACTACGTCATTCTAATGTGCAAGGTGCATAGTGGAAGTACACCACAATTTCGTGCAAAGTATAAGGAGGTGAGAGTGCATTATACTACGGTATATTATGCATAGTGGAATTGCACTAAACTAAAACACAAGATGCATATTGGATGGTCGAGCTACAATAAAGGTGCACTATGCATAGTGGAAATTGACTTTACAAAGGTTGACTACCCATGGTGCATGGTTGACGTGCATCATACTATGGTCAAATGTGCATAATGCGTTATGAAAGTGCACCATACCATAGGGGACGGTTTATTGTGAATGGTGGAACTACATCATTCTAATGTGCAAGGGGCGTAGTAGAAGTACACCATACTTTGGTGCAAAGTACAAGGAGGCGAGAGAGCATTATACCAAGGCACATTATGCATATTGGAATTTCACTATACCAAGGCACATAATGCATGTTGGATGGTCGAACGACAAAAAATAGAGATGTAGTGTGCATAGTTGAAATTGACTTTACAAAGGTCCACTGTCCATGGTGCATGGTTGAAGTGCATCATACCGGGGTCAAATGTGCATAATTCATTATGAAAGTGCACCATACCATAGGGCACGATGCATTGTGAATGGTGGAACTACATCATTCTAATGTGCACGGTGTGTAGTGGAAGTACACCAGAATTTGGTGCAAAGTACAAGGAGGTCAGAGTGCACTATACTAAGGTACATTATACATAGTTGAATTGCACTATACAACCGCACATAATTCATATTGGATGGTCAAACTAAAAAAAATAAAGGTGCACTGTGCATAGTGGAAATTGACTTTAAAACGGTCCACAGTCTATAGTGCATGGTTGAAGTGCATCATACCAGGGTGAAATGTGCATAATTTATTATGAAAGTTCACCATACCATAGGGCATGGTGCATTGTGAATGGTGGAACTACATCATTCTAATGTGCAAGGTGCGTAGTGGAAGTACACGATAATTTGGTGCAAACTACAAGGAGGTTAGAGGGCACCATACCAAGGTACATTATGCATTGTGGAATTGCACTATACCAAGGCAGAAAATTCATATTGGATGGTCGAAATACAAAAAATAATGGTGCACTGTGCATAGTGGAAATTGACTTTAAAAAGGTCCACTGTCCATAGTGCATGGTTGAAGTGCATCATACCAGGGTCAATTGTGCATAATTCATTATGAAAGTGCACCATACCATAGGGCACGGTGCATTGTGAATGGTGGAACTACATCATTCTAATGTGCACGGTGTGTAGTGGAAGTACACCAGAATTTGGTGCAAAGTACAAGGAGGTCAGAGTGCACTATACCAAGGTACATTATACATAGTTGAATTGCACTATACAACCGCACATAATTCATATTGGATGGTCAAACTAAAAAAAATAAAGGTGCACTTGTGCATAGTGGAAATTGACTTTAAAACGGTCCACGATCTATAGTGCATGGTTGAAGTGCATCATACCAGGGTGAAATGTGCATAATTTATTATGAAAGTTCACCATACCATAGGGCATGGTGCATTGTGAATGGTGGAACAACATCATTCTAATGTGCAAGGTGCGTAGTGGAAGTACACGATAATTTGGTGCAAACTACAAGGAGGTTAGAGGGCACTATACCAAGGTACATTATGCATTGTGGAATTGCACTATACCAAGGCATAAAATTCATATTGGATGGTCGAAATACAAAAAATAATGGTGCACTGTGCATAGTGGAAATTGACTTTAAAAAGGTCCACTGTCCATAGTGCATGGTTGAAGTGCATCATACCAGGGTCAATTGTGCATAATTCATTATGAAAGTGCGCCATACCATAGGGAACGGTGCATTGTGAATGGTGGAACTACATCATTTTAATGTGCAAGGTGCATAGTGGAAGTACACCATAATTTGGTGCAAACTACAAGGAGGTGAGAGTGCACTATACCAAGGTACATTACGCATATTGCACTATACCAAGGCACAAAATGCATATTGGATGGTCGAACTACAAAAAATAAAGGTGCACTTTGCATAGTGGAAATTTACTTTAAAACGGTCCACAGTCTATACTGCATGGTTGACGTGCATCATACCAGGGTGAAATGTGCATAATTTATTATGAAAGTGCACCATACCATTGGGCACGGTGCATTGTGAATGGTGGAACTACATCATTCTAATTTGCAAGGTGCGTAGTGGAAGTACACCATAATTTGGTGCAAACTACAAGGAGGTTAGAGTGCACTATAACAAGGTACCTTATACATTGTGGAATTGCATTATAACAACGCATAAAATGCATATTGGATGGTCAAACTAAAAAACATAAAGGTGCACTATGCATAGTGGAAATTGACTTTAAAATTGTCCACTGTCCATGGTGCATGGTTGAAGTGCATCATACTAGGGTGAAATGTGCATAATTAATTATGAAAGTGCACCATACCATAGGGCACGGTGCATTGTGAATGGTGGAACTACGTCATTCTAATGTGCAAGGTGCATAGTGGAAGTACACCACAATTTCGTGCAAAGTATAAGGAGGTGAGAGTGCATTATACTATGGTATATTATGCATAGTGGAATTGCACTAAACTAAGACACGAAATGCATATTCGATGGTCGAACCACAATAAAAGTGCACTATGCATAGTGGAAATTGACTTTACAAAGGTTGACTACCCATGGTGCATGGTTGACGTGCATCATACTATGGTCAAATGTGCATAATGCGTGATGAAAGTGCACCATACCATAGGGGATTGTTCATTGTGAATGGTGGAACTACATTATTCTAATGTGCAAGGGGCATAGTAGAAGTACACCATACTTTGGTGCAAAGTACAAGGAGGCGAGAGAGCATTATACCAAGGCACATTATGCATATTGGAATTTCACTATACCAAGGCACATAATGCATGTTGGATGGTCGAACTACAAAAAATAGATATGTAGTGTGCATAGTGGAAATTGACTTTACAAAGGTCCACTGTCCATGGTGCATGGTTGAAGTGCATCATACCATGGTCAAATGTGCATAATTCATTATGAAAGTGCACCATACCATAGGGCACGGTGCATTGTGAATGGTGGAACTACATCATTCTAATGTGCACGGTGTGTAGTGGAAGTACACCAGAATTTGGTGCAAAGTACAAGGAGGTCAGAGTGCACTATACCAAGGTACATTATACAAAGTTGAATTGCACTATCCAACCGCACATAATTCATATTGGATGGTCAAACTAAAAAAAATAAAGGTGCACTGTGCATAGTGGAAATTGACTTTAAAACGGTCCACAGTCTATAGTGCATGGTTGAAGTGCATCATACCAGGGTGAAATGTGCATAATTTATTATGAAAGTTCACCATACCATAGGGCATGGTGCATTGTGAATGGTGGAACTACATCATTCTAATGTGCAAGGTGCGTAGTGGAAGTACACGATAATTTGGTGGAAACTACAAGGAGGTTAGAGGGCACTATACCAAGGTACATTATGCATTGTGGAATTGCACTATACCAAGGCAGAAAATTCATATTGGATGGTCGAAATACAAAAAATAATGGTGCACTATGCATAGTGGAAATTGACTTTAAAAAGGTCCACTGTCCATAGTGCATGGTTGAAGTGCATCATACCAGGGTCAATTGTGCATAATTCATTATGAAAGTGCGCCATACCATAGGGAACGGTGCATTGTGAATGGTGGAACTACATCATTTTAATGTGCAAGGTGCATAGTGGAAGTACACCATAATTTGGTGCAAACTACAAGGAGGTGAGAGTGCACTATACCAAGGTACATTACGCATATTGCACTATACCAAGGCACAAAATGCATATTGGATGGTCGAACTACAAAAAATAAAGGTGCACTTTGCATAGTGGAAATTGACTTTAAAACGGTCCACAGTCTATAGTGCATGGTTGACGTGCATCATACCAGGGTGAAATGTGCATAATTTATTATGAAAGTGCACCATACCATAGGGCACGGTGCATTGTGAATGGTGGAACTACATCATTCTAATGTGCAAGGTGCGTAGTGGAAGTACACCATAATTTGGTGCAAACTACAAGGAGGTTAGAGTGCACTATAACAAGGTACCTTATACATTGTGGAATTGCATTATAACAACGCATAAAATGCATATTGGATGGTCAAACTAAAAAACATAAAGGTGCACTATGCATAGTGGAAATTGACTTTAAAATTGTCCACTGTCCATGGTGCATGGTTGAAGTGCATCATACTAGGGTGAAATGTGCATAATTAATTATGAAAGTGCACCATACCATAGGGCACGATGCATTGTGAATGGTGGAACTACGTCATTCTAATGTGCAAGGTGCACAGTGGAAGTACACCACAATTTCGTGCAAAGTATAAGGAGGTGAGAATGCATTATACTATGGTATATTATGCATAGTGGAATTGCACTAAACTAAGACACGAAATGCATATTCGATGGTCGAACTACAATAAAAGTGCACTATGCATAGTGGAAATTGACTTTACAAAGGTTGACTACCCATGGTGCATGGTTGACGTGCATCATACTATGGTCAAATGTGCATAATGCGTGATGAAAGTGCACCATACCATAGGGGATTGTTCATTGTGAATGGTGGAACTACATTATTCTAATGTGCAAGGGGCATAGTAGAAGTACACCATACTTTGGTGCAAAGTACAAGGAGGCGAGAGAGCATTATACCAAGGCACATTATGCATATTGGAATTTCACTATACCAAGGCACATAATGCATGTTGGATGGTCGAACTACAAAAAATAGAGATGTAGTGTGCATAGTTGAAATTGACTTTACAAAGGTCCACTGTCCATGGTGCATGGTTGAAGTGCATCATACCAGGGTCAAATGTGCATAATTCATTATGAAAGTGCACCATACCATAGGGCATGGTGCATTGTGAATGGTGGAACTACATCATTCTAATGTGCAAGGTGCGTAGTGGAAGTACACGATAATTTGGTGCAAACTACAAGGAGGTTAGAGGGCACTATACCAAAGTACATTATGCATTGTGGAATTGCACTATACCAAGGCAGAAAATTCATATTGGATGGTCGAAATACAAAAAATAATGGTGCACTGTGCATAGTGGAAATTGACTTTAAAAAGGTCGACTGTCCATAGTGCATGGTTGAAGTGCATCATACCAGGGTCAATTGTGCATAATTCATTATGAAAGTGCACCATACCATAGGGCACGGTGCATTGTGAATGGTGGAACTACATCATTCTAATGTGCACGGTGTGTAGTGGAAGTACACCAGAATTTGGTGCAAAATATAACTTGGTATAGTGCTCTCTTACCTCCTTGTACTTTGCACCTTAGTATGGTGTACTTCCACTATCCACCTTGCACATTAGAATCATGTACTTCCACAAATCACAATGCACCGTGCCCTATAGTATGGTACACTTTCATCATGCATTTTGCGAATTTGACCCTGGTATGATGCACTTCCACCATGCACAATGGACAGTGGACCTGTGTATAGTGAATTTCCACTATGCACACTGCACCTTTATATTTTGTAGTTTGACCATGTAGTAAGCATTGTGTGCCTTGATCTAGTGAAACTCCACTCTGCATAATGTAACTTGGTAGACTCCCCTCTAACTTCCTTGTACTTTGCCCCTTAGTATGATGTACTTTCACTATGCACCTTGCACATTAGAATCATGTAGTTCCACAAATCACAATGCACCGTGCCCTATGGTATGGTGCACTTTCATCATGCATTATGTGAATTTGACCATAGTATGATGCACTTCCACCATGCATAATGGGCAGTGGACCTTTGTATAGTGAATTTTCATTATGCACAGTGCACTCTTTATATTTTGAACATCAACCTTAGTCTAGTGTAATTCCACTATGCATAATTTAACTTGGTAGAGTGCTCTCTCACCTCCTTGTACTTTGCACCTTAGTATGGCGTACTTCCACTATGCAACTTCCACCATTCACAATGCACCGTGCCCTATGGTATTGTGCACTTCCATCATGCATTATGCAAATTTGACACCGGTATGATGCACTTCCACCATGCACAACGGACGATGGACCTTTCTACGGTGCATTTCAACTATGCATAGTGCACTTATATATTTTGTAGCTCCAGCATTTAATAAGCATTGTGGGCCTTGGTATAGTGCAATTCCACTATGCATAATGTAACTTGGTAGAGTCCTCTCTCACCTCCTTGTACTTTGCACCTTTGTATGCTGTACTTCCACTATGCACCTTGCACATTAGAATCATGTAGGTCCATAAATCACAGTGCACCGTGCCCTATGGTATGGTGCACTTTCATTATGCATTATGCGAATATGACCCTGGTATGATGCACTTCCACCATGCACAATGGGCAGTGGACCTTTGTATAGTGAATTTCCACTATGCACTGTGCACCTTAATATTTTGTAGTTTGACCATGCAATAAAAATATGTGCCTTGGTCTAGTGCAATTCCACTATGCATAATGTAACTTGGTATAGTGCTTCTCACCTCCTTGTACTTTGCACCTTGGTATTGTGTACTTCCACTACGCACCTTGCCCATTAGAATCATGTAGTTCCGTAAATCACAATGCACCGTGCCCTATGGAATGGTGCACTTTCATCATGCATTTTTCGAATTTCACCCCGGTATGATGCACTTCTTCCATGCACAATGGATAGTGGACCTTTTTATACCGAATTTCCACTATTCATAATACACCTTTATATTTTGAAGGTCGACCTTGTAATAAGCATTGTGTGCTTTGGTCTAGTGCAATTCCACTATCCATAATGTAACTTGGAATAGTGCTCTCACACCTCCTTGTACTTTGCACCTTTATATGGTGTACGTCCACTATGCAGCTTTCACATTAGAATCATGTAGTTCAACCATTCACAAGGCACCGTGCTCTATGGTAAGGTGCACTTTCATCATGTATTATACGAATTTAACCCTAGTATGATGCAATTCCACCATGTACAATAAATAGTGGACTCGTGTATAGTGAATTTCTACTATGCACGGTGCACCTTTATATATTGTAGTTCGACCATGCAATTAGCATTGTG
The DNA here is from genome assembly GCA_030674075.2 of Linum usitatissimum. Taxonomy (NCBI): domain Eukaryota; kingdom Viridiplantae; phylum Streptophyta; class Magnoliopsida; order Malpighiales; family Linaceae; genus Linum; species Linum usitatissimum. The sequence goes on along the minus strand of JAUJYP020000291.1, from coordinate 22,548 downwards.
TGCCTTGATCTAGTGCAATTCCACTATGAAAAATGTAATTTGGTATAGTGCTCTCTCACCTCCCTTTACTTTGAACCTTTGTATGGTGTACTTCCACTATGCACCTTGCACATTCGAATCATGTAGTTCCACCATTCACAATGCCCCTTGCCCTATGGTATGGTGCACTTTCATCATCGATTATGGGAATTTGTCCCTCGTATGATGCCCTTCCACCATGCATAATGGGCGTTGGAACTTTGTATAGTGAATTTCCATTATGCACGGTGCACTCTTTATATTTTGAACATCGACCTTCCAATAAGCATTGTGTGCCTTGGTCTAGTGCAATTCCACTATGCATAATGTAACTTGGTATAGTGCTCTCTTACCTCCTTGTACTTTGCACCTTAGTATGGTGTACTTCCACTATCCACCTTGCACATTAGAATCATGTATTTCCGCAAATCACAATGCACCGTGCCCTATAGTATGGTGCACTTTCATCATGCATTTTGCGAACTTGACCCTGGTATGATGCACTTCAACCATGCACAATGGACAGCGAACCTGTGTATAGTGAATTTCCACTATGCACACTGCACCTTTATATTTTGTAGTTTGACCATGTAGTAAGCATTGTGTGCCTTGATCTAGTGAAACTCCACTCTGCATAATGTAACTTGGTAGACTCCCCTCTAACTTCCTTGTACTTTGCCCCTTAGTATGATGTACTTTCACTATGCACCTTGCACATTAGAATCATGTAGTTCCACAAATCACAATGCACCGTGCCCTATGGTATGGTGCACTTTCATCATGCATTATGTGAATTTGACCATAGTATGATGCACTTCCACCATGCATAATGGGCAGTGGACCTTTGTATAGTGAATTTTCATTATGCACGGCACTCTTTATATTTTGAACATCAACCTTAGTCTAGTGTAATTCCACTATGCATAATTTAACTTGGTAGAGTGCTCTCTCACCTCCTTGTACTTTGCACCTTAGTATGGCGTACTTCCACTATGCAACTTCCACCATTCACAATGCACCGTGCCCTATGGTATTGTGCACTTCCATCATGCATTATGCAAATTTGACACTGGTATGATGCACTTCCACCATGCACAACGGACAGTGGACCTTTCTACAGTGCATTTCAACTATGCATAGTGCACTTATATATTTTGTAGCTCCAGCATTTAATAAGCATTGTGGGCCTTGGTATAGTGCAATTCCACTATGCATAATGTAACTTGGTAGAGTCCTCTCTCACCTCCTTGTACTTTGCACCTTTGTATGCTGTACTTCCACTATGCACCTTGCACATTAGAATCATGTAGGTCCATAAATCACGGTGCACCGTGCCCTATGGTATGGTGCACTTTCATTATGCATTATGCGAATATGACCCTGGTATGATGCACTTCCACCATGCACAATGGGCGGTGGACCTTTGTATAGTGAATTTCCACTATGCACTTGTGCACCTTAATATTTTGTAGTTTGACCATGCAATAAAAATATGTGCCTTGGTCTAGTGCAATTCCACTATGCATAATGTAACTTGGTATAGTGCTTCTCACCTCCTTGTACTTTGCACCTTGGTATTGTGTACTTCCACTACGCACCTTGCCCATTAGAATCATGTAGTTCCGTAAATCACAATGCACCGTGCCCTATGGAATGGTGCACTTTCATCATGCATTTTTCGAATTTCACCCTGGTATGATGCACTTCTTCCATGCACAATGGATAGTGGACCTTTTTATACTGAATTTCCACTATTCATAATACACCTTTATATTTTGAAGGTCGACCTTGTAATAAGCATTGTGTGCTTTGGTCTAGTGCAATTCCACTATCCATAATGTAACTTGGAATAGTGCTCTCACACCTCCTTGTACTTTGCACCTTTATATGGTGTACGTCCACTATGCAGCTTTCACATTAGAATCATGTAGTTCAACCATTCACAAGGCACCGTGCTCTATGGTAAGGTGCACTTTCATCATGTATTATACGAATTTAACCCTAGTATGATGCAATTCCACCATGTACAATAAATAGTGGACCTGTGTATAGTGAATTTCTACTATGCACAGTGCACCTTTATATATTGTAGTTCGACCATGCAATTAGCATTGTGTGCCTTGATCTAGTGCAATTCCACTATGAAAAATGTAATTTGGTATAGTGCTCTCTCACCTCCCTTTACTTTGAACCTTTGTATGGTGTACTTCCACTATGCACCTTGCACATTCGAATCATGTAGTTCCACCATTCACAATGCCCCTTGCCCTATGGTATGGTGCACTTTCATCATCGATTATGGGAATTTGTCCCTCGTATGATGCCCTTCCACCATGCATAATGGGCAGTGGAACTTTGTATAGTGAATTTCCATTATGCACAGTGCACTCTTTATATTTTGAACATCGACCTTCCAATAAGCATTGTGTGCCTTGGTCTAGTGCAATTCCACTATGCATAATGTAACTTGGTATAGTGCTCTCTTACCTCCTTGTACTTTGCACCTTAGTATGGTGTACTTCCACTATCCACCTTGCACATTAGAATCATGTATTTCCGCAAATCACAATGCACCGTGCCCTATAGTATGGTGCACTTTCATCATGCATTTTGCGAACTTGACCCCGGTATGATGCACTTCAACCATGCACAATGGACAGCGAACCCGTGTATAGTGAATTTCCACTATGCACACCGCACCTTTATATTTTGTAGTTTGACCATGTAGTAAGCATTGTGTGCCTTGATCTAGTGCAACTCCACTCGCATAATGTAACTTGGTAGACTCCCCTCTAACTTCCTTGTACTTTGCCCCTTAGTATGATGTACTTTCACTATGCACCTTGCACATTAGAATCATGTAGTTCCACAAATCACAATGCACTGTGCCCTATGGTATGGTGCACTTTCATCATGCATTATGTGAATTTGACCATAGTATGATGCACTTCCACCATGCACAATGGACAGCGGACCTTTGTACATTGCATTTCCACTATTCATAGTGCACCTATATATTTTGTTGGTCGACCATTCAAGAAGCATTGTATGCCTTGGTATAGTGCAATTCCACTATGCATAATGTAACTTGGAAGAGTCCTCTCTCACCTCCTTGTACTTTGCACCTTAATATGGTGTACTTCCACTATGCACCTAGCACATTTGAATCATGTAGTTCAACAATTCACAATGCACCGTGCCGTATGGTAAGGTGCACTTTCATCCCGCATTATGAGAATTTGACCCTAGTGTGATGCACTTCCACCATGCACAGTAGACAGTGGAACTGTGTATAGTTAATTTCCACTAGGGACAGTGCACCTTTATATTTTGTAGTTCGACCATGAAATAAGCATTGTGTGCCTGGATCTAATGCAATCCCACTATGCAAAATGTAACTTGGTATAGTGCTCTCTTACCTCCTTATACTTTGCACCTTAGTATGGTGTACTTGCACTCTGCCCCTTTTACATTAGAATCCCGTAGTTCCACCATTCACAATGCACCGTGCCCTATGGTATAGTGCACTTTCATCATGCATTATGCGAATTTGACCCTAATATGATGCACTTCCACCATTTACAGTAGACAGTGAATCTATGTATAGTGAATTTCCAATATGCACAATGCCCCTTTGTATTTTCTAGGTCGACCATCCAATAAGCATTGTGTGCCTTGATCTATTGCAATTTCACTATCCAACATGTAACTTGGTATAGTAGTCTCTCACCTCCTTGTACATTGCACCTTAGTATGGTGTACTTCCACTATGCATCTTTTACATTAGAATCATGTAGTTCCACCATTCGTAATGCACCGTGCCCTGTGGTATTGTGCACTTTCATCATGCATTATGCAAATTTTACACTGGTATGATGCACTTCCACCATGCACAATGGACAGCGGACCTTTGTACAGTGCATTTCCACTTTGCATAGTGCACTTATATATTTTGTCGCTTCACCATTGAATAAGCATTGTGTGCCTTGGTATAGTGTAAATCCAATATGCATAATGTAACTTTGTAGAGTCCTCTCTCACCTCCTTGTACTTTGCAACATAGTATGGTGTACTTCCACTATGCACCTTGCACATTATAATCATGTAGTTCAACCATTCCCAGTGCACCATGCCCTATGGTAAGGTGCACTTTCATCACGCATTATGCGAATTTGACCCTAGTGTGATGCACTTCGACCATACACAGTAGACAGTGGAACGCTGTATAGTGAATTTCAACTAGGCACAGTGCACCTTTATATTTTGTAGTTCGACCATGAAATAAGCATTGTGTTCCTTGATCTAATGCAATCCCACTATGCAAAATGTAACTTGGTATAGTGCTCTCTTACCTCCTTATACTTTGAACCTTAGTATGGTGTACTTGCACTATGCCCCTTTTACATTAGAATCCCGTAGTTCCACCATTCACAATGCACAGTGCCCTATGGTATAGTGCACTTTCATCATGCATTATGCGAATTTGACCCTAATATGATGCACTTCCACCATTTACAGTAGACAGTGAATCTATGTATAGTGAATTTCCAATATGCACAATGCCCCTTTGTATTTTCTAGGTCGACCATCCAATAAGCATTGTGTGCCTTGATCTATTACAATTTCAGTATCCAAAATGTAACTTGGTATAGTAGTCTCTCACCTCCTTGTACTTTGCACATTAGTATGGTGTACTTCCATTGTGCATCTTTTACATTAGAATCATATAGTTCCACCATTCGCAATTCACCGTGCCCTGTGGTATTGTGCACTTTCATCATGCATTATGCAAATTTTACACTGGTATGATGCACTTCCACCATGCACAATGGACAGCGGACCTTTGTACAGTGCATTTCCACTTTGCATAGTGCACTTATATATTTTGTCGCTCCACCATTGAATAAGCATTGTGTGCCTTGGTATAGTGCCATTCCACTATGCATAATGTAACTTGGTAGAGTCCTCTGTCACCTCCTTGTACTTTGCACCTTAGTATGGTGTACTTCCACTATGCACCTTGCACATTAGAATCATGTAGTTCAACCATTCACAATGCACCGTGTCCTATGGTAAGGTGCACTTTCATCACGCATTATGCGAATTTGACCCTAGTGTGATGCACTTCCACCATACACAGTAGACAGTGGAACGCTGTATAGTGAATTTCCACTAGGCATAGTGCACCTTTATATTTTGTAGTTCGACCATGAAATAAGCATTGTGTTCCTTGATCTACTGCAATCCCACTATGCAAAATGTAACTTGGTATAGTGCTCTCTTACCTCCTTATACTTTGAACCTTAGTATGGTGTACTTGCAAAATGCCCCTTTTACATTAGAATCCCGTAGTTCCACCATTCACAATGCACCGTGCCCTATGGTATAATGCACTTTCATCATGCATTATGCGAATTTGATACTAATATGATGCACTTCCACCATGTACAGTAGACAGTGAATCTATGTATAGTGAATTTCCAATATGCACAATGCCCCTTTGTATTTTCTAGGTCGACCATCCAATAAGCATTGTGTGCCTTGATCTATTGCAATTTCACTATCCAAAATGTATCTTGGTAAAGTAGTCTCTCACCTCCTTGTACTTTGCACATTAGTATGGTGTACTTCCATTGTGCATCTTTTACATTAGAATCATATAGTTCCACCATTCGCAATGCACCGTGCCCTGTGGTATTGTGCACTTTCATCATGCATTATGCAAATTTTACACTGCTATGATGCACTTCCACCATGCACAATGGACAGCGGACCTTTGTACAGTGCATTTCCACTTTGCATAGTGCACTTATACATTTTGTCGCTTCACCATTGAATAAGCATTGTGTGCCTTGGTATAGTGCCATTCCACTATGCATAATGTAACTTGGTAGAGTCCTCTCTCACCTCCTTGTACTTTGCACCTTAGTATGGTGTACTTCCACTATGCACCTTGCACATTAGAATCATGTAGTTCAACCATTCAAAATGCACCGTGTCCTATGGTAAGGTGCACTTTCATCACGCATTATGCGAATTTGACCCTAGTGTGATGCACTTCCACCATGCACAATAGACAGTGGAACTGTGTATAGTGAATTTCCACTATGCACAGTGCACCTTTATATTTTGTAGTTCGACCATGAAATAAACATTGTGTGCTTGATCTAATGCAATCCCACTATGCAAAATGTAACTTCGTATAGTGCTCTCTTACCTCCTCATACTTTGCACCTTAGTATGGTGTACTTGCACTATGCCTCTTTTACATTAGAATCCCGTAGTTCCACCATTCACAATGCACCATGCCCTATGGTATAGTGCACTTTCATCATGCATTATGCGAATTTTACCCTAATATGATGCACTTCCACCATGTATAGTAGACAGTGAATCTATGTATAGTAAATTTCCAATATGCACAATGCCCCTATATATTTTCTAGGTCGACCATCCAATAAGCATTGTGTGCCTTAATCTATTGCAATTTCACTATGCAAAATGTAACTTGGTATAGTAGTCTCTCACCTCCTTGTACTTTGCACCTTAGTATGGTGTACTTCCACTATGCGTCTTTTACATTAGAATCATGTAGTTCTACCATTCGCAATGCACCATGCCCTATGGTATTGTGCACTTTCATCATGTATTATGCAAATTTGACACTGGTATGATGCACTTCCACCATGCACAATGGACAGCGGACCTTTGTAGAGTGCATTTCCACTATGCATAGTGCACCTATATATTTTGTAGCTCCACCATTCAATAAGCATTGTGTGCCTTGGTATAGTGCAATTCCACTATGCATAATGTAACTTGGTAGAGTCCTCTCTCACCTTCTTGTACTTTGCACCTTAGTATGGTGTACTTCCACTATGCACCTACAACATTTGAATCATGTAGTTCAACCATTCACAATGCACCGTGCCATATGGTAAGGTGCACTTTCATCACGCATTATGCAAATTTGACCCTAGTGTGATGCACTTCCACATGCACAATAGACAGTGGAACTGTGTATAGTGAATTTCCACTATGCACAGTGCACCTTTATATTTTGTACTTCGACCATGAAATAAGGATTGTGTGCCTTGATATAATGCAATCCCACTATGCAAAATGTAAGTCGGTATAGTGTCTCTCGCCACCTTGTACATTGCACCTTAGTATGGTGTACTTCCACTATGCACCTTTTACGTTAGCATCATGTACTTCCACCATTTACAATACACCGTGCCTTATGGTATAGTGCACTTTCATCATGCATTATGCAAATTTGAAACTGGTATGATGCACTTCCGCCATGCACAATGGACAGCGGACCGTTGTACAGGGAATTTCCTCTATGCACAATGCACCTTTATATTATTTAGGTCGACCATACAATAAGCATTGTGTGCCTTGATCTAGTGCAATCCCATTATGCAAAATGTAACTTGGTATAGTGCTCTCTCACATTTTTGTACGTTGCACCTTAGTATGGTGTAGTTCCACTGTGCAACTTGCACATTAGAATCATGTAGTTTCACAATTGATAATTAACCGTGCCCTATGGTACGGTGCACTTTCATCATGCATTATGTGAATTTGACCCTAAAATTATGCATTTCCACCATGTACAGTTGACAGTGAACCTATGTATAGTGAATTTCCAATATGCACAATGCCCCTTTATATTTTGTAGGTCGACCATCCAATAAGCATTGTGTGCCTTGATCTATTGCAATTCCACTATGCAAAATGAACTTGGTATAGTAGTCTCTCACCTCCTGGTACTTTGCACTTTAGTATGGTGTACTTCCACTATGCATCTTTTACATTAGAATAATGTAATTCCACCATTAAAAATGCACCGTGCGCTATGGTATAGTGCACTTTCATCATGCATTATGCAAATTTTAAACTGGTATGATGCACTTCCGCCATGCACAATGGACACCGGACCGTTGTACAGTGAATTTCCACTACGCACAGTGCAGCTTTATATTTTGTAGCTCGACCATTCAATAAGCATTGTGTGCCTTGGTATAGTGCAATTCCACTATGCATAATGTAACTTTGTAGAGTCCTCTCTCACCTCCTTGTACTTTGCAACTTAGTATGGTGTACTTCCACTTTGCACCTTGCACATTTGAATCATGTAATTCAACCATTCACAATGCACCGTGCCCTATGGTAAGGTGCACGTTCATCACGCATTATGCGAAGTTGACCCTAGTGTGATGCACTTCCACCATGCACAATAGACAGTGGACCTGTGTATAGTGAATTTTCACTATGCAAAGTCCACATATATATTTTGTAGTTCGACCGTTAAATAAGCATTGTGTGCCTTGATCTAGTGCAATCCCACTATGCAAAATGTAACTTGGTATAGTGCTCTCTTATCTCCTTGTACTTTGCACCTTAGTATGGTGTACTTGAACTATGCACCTTTTACATTAGAATCCTGTTCTTCCACAATTCACAATGCACCGTGACCTATGGTAAGGTGCACTTTCATCATGCATTATGCGAATTTGACCCTAATATGATGCACTTCCACCATGTACAGTAGACAGTGAACCTATGTATAGTGAATTTCCAATATGCACAATGCCACTTTATATTTTGTACGTCGACCATCCAATAAGATTGTGTGCCTTGATCTATTGCAATTCCACTATGCAAAATGTAACTTGATATAGTAGTCTCTCACCTCCTTGTCCTTTGCACCTTAGTATGGTGTACTTCCACTATGCATGTTTTACATTAGAATCATGTAGTGCCACCATTCACAATGAACCGTGCACTGTGGTATTGTGCACTTTCATCATGCATTATGTGAATTTGACCATAGTATGATGCACTTCCACCATGCACAATGGACAGCGGACCTTTGTACAGTGCATTTGCACTATGCATAGTGCACCTATATATTTTGTCACTCCAACATTGAATAAGCATTGTGTGTCTTGGTATAGTGGAATTCCAATATGCATAATGTAACTTGGTAGAGTCGTCTCTCACCTCCTTGTACATTGCACCTTAGTATGGTGTACTTCCACTATGCAACTTGCAGTTTAGAATCATGTAGTTCAACCATTCACAATGCACCGTGCCCTATGGTAAGGTGCACTTTAATCACGCATTATGCGAATTTGACCCTAGTGTGATGCACTTCCACATGCACAATAGCCAGTGGAACTGTGTATAGTGAATTTCCATTATGCACAGTGCACCTTTATATTTGTAGTTAGACCATGAAATAAGCAGTGTGTGCCTTGATATAATGCAATCCCACTATGCAAAATGTAAGTTGGTATAGTGTCTCTCACCTCCTTGTACATTGCACCTTAGTATGGTGTACTTCCACTATGCACCTTTTACGTTACAATCATGTAATTACACCATTCACAATGCACCGTGCCTTATGGTATAGTGCACTTTCATCATGCATTATGCAAATTTTAAACTGGTATGATGCACTTCCGCCATGCACAATGGACACCGGACCGTTTTACAGTGAATTTCGACTACGCACAGTGCACCTTTATATTTTATAGTTCTACCATTCAATAAGCATAGTGTGCCTTAGTATAGTGCAATTCCACTATGCATAATGTAACTTTGTAGAGTCCTCTCTCACCTCCTTGTACTTTGCAACTTAGTATGGTGTACTTCCACTTTGCACCTTGCACATTTAAATTATGTAATTCAACCATTCACAATGCACCGTGTCCTATGGTAAGGTGCACTTTCATCACGCATTGTGCGAATTTGACCCTAGTGTGATGCACTTCCACCATGTACAATAGACAGTGGACATGTGTATAGTGAATTTTCACTATGCATAATGCACCTTTATATTATTTTGGTCGACCATGCAATAAGAATTCCGTGCCTTGATCTAGTGCAATCCCACTATGCAAAATGTTACTTGGTATAGTGCTCTCTTACCGCCTTGTACTTTGCACCTTAGTATGGTATACTTGCACTATGCACCTTTTACATTTGAATCATGTAGTTCCACCATTCACAATGGACCGTGCACTATGGTATTGTGCACTTTCATCATGCATTATGCAAATTTGACACTGGTATGATGGACTTCCACCATGCACAATGGACAGCGGACCTTTGTATAGTGAATTTCCACTATGCACAATGCACCTTTATATTTTTTAGCTCGACCATTCGATAAGCATTGTGTGCCTTGGTATAGTGAAATTCCACTATGCAAAATGTAACTTGGTATAGTGCTCTCTCACCTCCTTGTACTTTGCACCTTAGTAGGGTGTACTTTCACTATGCACCTTTTACATTAGAATCATGTAGTTCCACCATTCACAATGCACCATCCCCTACGACATTGTGTACTTTCATCATGCATTATGCGAATTTGACCCCGGTATGATGCACTTCCACCATGCACAATGGGTAGTGGACATTTGGATAGTGAATTTCCACTATGCACAGTGCACTTTTATATTATTTAGGTCGACCATGCAATAAGTATTCTGTGCCTTTATCTAGTGCAATTCCACTATGCAAAATGTAACTCGGTACAGTTCTCTCTCACCTCCTTGTCATTTGCACCTTAGTATGGTGTACTTCCACTATGCACCTTGCACATTTGAATCATGTACTTCAACCATTCAAAAAACACGGTGTCATATGGTAATGTGCACTTTCATCACGCATTGTGCAAATTTGACCCTAGTGTGATGCACTTCCACCATGCACAATAGACTGTGGAACTGTGTATAGTGAATTTCCACTATGCACTGTGCACCTTTATATTTTTTAGTTCGACCATGAAATAAGCATTGTGTGCCTTGGTAACTTGGTGTAGTGTCTCTCGCCTCCTTGTACATTGCAACTTAGTATGGTTTACTTCCACTATGCACCTTTTATGTTAGAATCATGTAGTTCCACCATTCACAATCCACCGTGCCTTATGGTATAGTGCACTTTCATCATGCATTATGCAAACTTGAAACTGGTATGATGCACTTCCGCCATGCACAATGGACAGCGGACCTTTGTACAGTGAATCTCCACTATGCACAGTGCCCCTTTATATTTTGTAGATCGATCATGCAATAAGCATTGTTTGCCTTGGTATAGTTCAATTCCACTATGCATAATGTAACTTTGTAGAGTCCTCTCTCACCTCCTTGTACTTTGCAACTTAGTATGGTGTACTTCCAGTATGCACCTTGCACATTTTAATCATGTAGTTCAACCATTCACAATGCACCGTGTTCTATGGTAAGGTGCACTTTCATTACGCATTGTGCGAATTTTATCCTAGTGTGATGCACTTCCACCATGTACAATCGACAGTGGACCTGTGTATAGTGAATTTTCACTATGCCCAGTGCACCTTTATATTATGTAGTTCGACCATGCAATAAGCATTGTGTGCCTTGATCTAGTGCAATCCCACTATGCAAAATGTAACTTGGTATAGTGCTGTCTTACCGCCTTGTACTTTGCACCTTAGTATCGTGTACTTGCGCTATGCACCTTTTACATTTGAATCATGTAGTTCCACCATTCACAATGCACTGTGCACTATGGTATTGTGCACTTTCATCATGTATTATGAAAATTTCACACTAGTATGATGCACTTCCACCATGCACAATTGATAGCGGACCTTTGTACAGTGAATTTGCACTATGGACAGTGCACCTTCATATTTTGGAGCTCGACCATTCAATAAGCATTGTCTTCCTGGGTATAGTGCAATTCTACTATGCAAAATGTAACCTGGTATAGTGCTCTCTCACCTCCTTGTACTTTGTACCTTAGTATGGTGTACTTCTACTATGCACCTTGCACCTTTGAATCATGTAGTTCAACCATTCAAAAAACACTGTGTCCTATGGTAAGGTGCACTTTCATCACGCATTGTGCGAATTTGACCCTAGTGTGATGCACTTCCACCATGTACAATAGACAGAGGACCTGTGTATAGTGAATATTCACTATGCATATTGCCCCTTTATATTTTGTAACTCGACCATGCAATAAGTATTCTGTGCCTTTATCTAGTGCAATTCCACTATGCAAAATGTAACTTGGTACAGTGCTCTCTCACCTCCTTGTACTTTGCACCTTAGTATGGTGTACTTCCACTATGCACCTTGCACATTTGAATAATGTAGTTAAACCATTCAAAAACCACGGTGTCCTATGGTAAGGTGCACTTTCATCACGCATTGTGCGAATTTAACCATAGTGTGATGCACTTCCACCATGCACAATAGACAGTGGAACTGTGTATAGTGAATTTCCACTATGCACAGTGCACCTTTATATTTTGTAGTTCGACCATGAAATAAGCATTGTGTGCCTTCATATAATGCAATCCCACTATGCAAAATGTAACTTGGTATGGTGTCTCTGGCCTCGTACATTGCACCTTAGTATGGTGTACTTCCACTATGCACCTTGTACAGTAGAATCATGTAGTTCCACCATTCAAAATGTACCGTGCCCTATGGAATGGTGGAGTTTCATCTTGCATTATGTGAATTTGACCGTGGTATGATGCACTTCCACCATGCAGAATGGGCAGTGGACCTTTGTATAGTGAATTTCCACTATCCACAGTGCACCTCTATATTATTTAGGTCGACCATGCAATAAGCATTGTGTGCCTTGGTATAGTGCATTCCACTATGCATAATGTCACTTGGTATAGTGCTCTCTCACCTCCTTATAGATTGCACCTTAGTATGGTGTACTTCCACTATGCACCTTGCACATTTGAATCATGTAGTTCAACCATTCACAATGCACCGTGCCCTATGGTAAAGTGCACTTTCATCATGCATTATCCGAATTGGACCCTATTATGATGCAGTTCCACCATGTACAATAGACAGTGGACTTGTGTATAGTGAATTTCCAATATGCACAGTGCCCCTTTATATTTTGTAGGTCGACCTTGCAATAAGCATTGTGTGCCTTGATCTAATGTAATTCCAGTATGCAAAATGTAACTTGGTATAGTACTCTCTCACCTCCTTGTACTTTGCTCCATAATATGGTGTATTTCCACTATGCCCTTGCACATTTGAATCATGTAGTTCCAAAAAACACAATGCATGTGCCCTATGGTATGGTGCACTTTCATCATGCATTATTTGAATTTGACTTGGGTATGATGCACTTCCACCATGCACAATGGGCAGTGGACCTTTCTATAGTGAATTTCCACTATGCACAATGCACTTTTATAATTTGTAGTTTGACTATGCAATAACAATGTGTGCCTTGGTCTAGTGAAATTCTACTATGCATAATGTAACTTGGTATAGTGCTCTCTCACCTCCCTGTACTTTTCACCCAAGTATGGTGTACTTCCACTATGCACCTTGTATCGTAGAATCATGTAGTTCCACCATTCAAAATGTACCGTGCCCTATGGTATGGTGGAGTTTCATCATGCATTATGTGAATTTGACCGTAGTATGATGTACTTCCACAATGCAGAATGGGAAGTGGACCTTTGTATAGTGAATTTCCACTATGCACAGTGCACCTTTATATTATTTAGGTCGACCATGCAATAAGCATTGCGTGCCTTGGTATAGTGCATTCCACTATGCATAATGTCAGTTGGTATAGTGCTCTCTCACCTCCTTGTAGATTGCACCTAATATGGTGTACTTCCACTATGCACCTTGCACATTTGAATCATGTAGTTCAACCATTCACAATGCACCGTACCCTATGGTAAAGTGCACTTTCATCATGCATTATCCGAATTGGACCCTATTATGATGCAGTTCCACCATGTACAATAGACAGTGGACTTGTGTATAGTGAATTTCCAATATGCACAAGTGCCCCTTTATATTTTGTAGGTCGACCCTGCAATAAGCATTATGTGCCTTGATCTAATGTAATTCCAGTATGCAAAATGTAACTTGGTATAGTACTCTCTCACCTCGTTGTACTTTGCTCCATAGTATGGTGTACTTCCACTATGCACCTTTTACATTAGAATCATGTAGATCCACCATTCACAATGCACCATGCCCTATGGTGTTGTGCACTTTAATCATGCATTATGCAAATTTGACACTGGTATAATTCACTTCCACCATGCACAATGGACAACGGACCTTTGTAAAGTGAATTTTCACTTTGCACAATGCACCTTTATATTTTGTAGCTCGACCATTCAATAAGCATTGTGTGGCTTGGTATAGTGCAATTCCACTATGCAAAATGTCACTTGGTATAGTGCTCTCTCACCTCCTTGTACATTGCACCTTCGTATGGTGTACTTCCACTATGCACCTTTTACATTAGAATCATGTAGTTCCACCATTCACAATGCACCGTGCTCTATGGTATTGTGAACTTTCATTATTTTATTTTGCAAATTTGACACTGGTATGATGCACTCCCACCATGCACAATGGACAGCGGACCTTTGTACAGCTAATTTCCACTATGCCCATTGCACCTTTATATTTTGTAGCTCAACCATTCAATAAGCATTGTGTGCCTTGGTATAGTGCAATTCCACCATGCATAATGTAATTCGGTCGAGTCCTCTCTCACCTCCTTGTACTTTGAACCATAGTATGGTGTACTTCCACTATGCCCTTGCACATTAGAATCATGTAGTCCCAAAAAACACAATGCAGGTACCCTATGGTATGGTGCACTTTCATCATGCATTATGCGAATTTGACCCTGGTATGATACACTTCCACCATGCACAATGGGCAGTAGACCTTTGTATAGTGAATTTCCACTATGCACAGTGCACTTTTATATTTTGTAGTTTGACCATTCAATAACAATGTGTGCCTTGGTCTAGTGCAATTCCACTCTGCATAATGTAACTTGGTATAGTGCTCTGTCACCTCCTTGTACTTTGTACCTAAGTATGGTGTACTTCCACTATGCACCTTGTACAGTAGAATCATGTAGTTCCACCATTCAAAATGCACCGTGCCCTATGGTATGGTGGAGTTTCATCATGCATTATGTGAATTTGACCGTAGTATGATGCACTTCCACAATGCAGAATGGGCAATGGACCTTTGTATAGTGAATTTCCACTATGCACAGTGCACCTTTATATTAATTAGGTCGACCATGCAATAAGCATTGTGTGCCTTGGTATAGTGCATTCCACTATGCATAATGTTACTTGGTATAGTGCTCTCTCACCACCTTGTACATTGCACCTTAGTATGGTGTACTTCGACTATGCACCTTGCATATTTGAATTATGTAGTTCAACCATTCACAATGCACCGTGCCCTATGGTAAAGTGCACTTTCATCATGCATTATGCGAATTGGACCCTATTATGATGCACTTCCACCATGTACAATAGACAGTGGACCTGTGTATAGTGAATTTCCAATATGCACAGTGCCCCTTTATATTTTGTAGGTCGACCCTGCAATAAGCATTGTGTGCCTTGATCTAAAGTAATTCCAGTATGCAAAATGTAACTTGGTATAGTGCTCTCTCACCTCCTTGTACTTTGCACCCAAGTAGGGTGTACTTCCACTATGCACCTTGTATCGTAGAATCATGTAGTTCCACCATTCAAAATGTACCGTGCCCTATGGTATGGTGGAGTTTCATCATGCATTATGTGAATTTGACCCTAAAATTATGCATTTCCACCATGTACAGTTGACAGTGAACCTATGTATAGTGAATTTCCAATATGCACAATGCCCCTTTATATTTTGTAGGTCGACCATCCAATAAGCATTGTGTGCCTTGATCTATTGCAATTCCACTATGCAAAATGGAACTTGGTATAGTAGTCTCTCACCTCCTTGTACTTTGCACTTTAGTATGGTGTACTTCAACTATGCACCTTTCACATTAGAATCATGTAGTTCCACCATTTACAATACACCGTGCCCTATGGTATTGTGCACTTTCATCATGCATTATCCGAATTGGACCCTATTATGATGCAGTTCCACCATGTACAATAGACAGTGGACTTGTGTATAGTGAATTTCCAATATGCACAGTGCCCCTTTATATTTTGTAGGTCGACCTTGCAATAAGCATTGTGTGCCTTGATCTAATGTAATTCCATTATGCAAAATGTAACTTGGTATAGTACTCTATCACCTCCTTGTACTTTGCTCCATAGTATGGTGTACTTCCACTATGCTCTTGCACATTTGAATCATGTAGTTCCAAAAAACACAATGCACGTGCCCTATGGTATGGTGCACTTTCATCATGCATTATTTGAATTTGACTTGGGTATGATGCACTTCCACCATGCACAATGGGCAGTGGACCTTTCTATAGTGAATTTCCACTATGCACAGTGCACTTTTATAATTTGTAGTTTGACTATGCAATAACAATGCCTTGGTCTAGTGCAATTCTACTATGCATAATGTAACTTGGTATAGTGCTCTGTCACCTCCTTGTACTTTGTACCTAAGTATGGTGTACTTCCACTATGCACCTTGTACAGTAGAATCATGTAGTTCCACCATTCAAAATGCACCGTGCCCTATGGTATGGTGGAGTTTCATCATGCATTATGTGAATTTGACCGTAGTATGATGCACTTCCACAATGCAGAATGGGCAATGGACCTTTGTATAGTGAATTTCCACTATGCACAGTGCACCTTTATATTATTTAGGTCGACCAAGCAATAAGCATTGTGTGCCTTGGTATAGTGCATTCCACTATGCATAATGTCACTTGGTATAGTGCTCTCTCACCTCCTTGTAGATTGCACCTTAATATGGTGTACTTCCACTATGCACCTTGCACATTTGAATCATCTAGTTCAACCATTCACAATGCACCGTACCCTATGGTAAAGTGCACTTTCATCATGCATTATCCGAATTGGACCCTATTATGATGCAGTTCCACCATGTACAATAGACAGTGGACTTGTGTATAGTGAATTTCCAATATGCACAGTGCCCCTTTATATTTTGTAGGTCGACCCTGCAATAAGCATTATGTGCCTTGATCTAATGTAATTCCAGTATGCAAAATGTAACTTGGTATAGTACTCTCTCACCTCGTTGTACTTTGCTCCATAGTATGGTGTACTTCCACTATGCACCTTTTACATTAGAATCATGTAGATCCACCATTCACAATGCACCATGCCCTATGGTATTGTGCACTTTAATCATGCATTATGCAAATTTGACACTGGTATAATTCACTTCCACCATGCACAATGGACAACGGACCTTTGTAAAGTGAATTTTCACTTTGCACAGTGCACCTTTATATTTTGTAGCTCGACCATTCAATAAGCATTGTGTGGCTTGGTATAGTGCAATTCCACTATGCAAAATGTCACTTGGTATAGTGCTCTCTCACCTCCTTGTACATTGCACCTTCGTATGGTGTACTTCCACTATGCACCTTTTACATTAGAATCATGTAGTTCCACCATTCACAATGCACCGTGCTCTATGGTATTGTGAACTTTCATTATTTTATTTTGCAAATTTGACACGGTATGATGCACTCCCACCATGCACAATGGACGGCGGACCTTTGTACGGCTAATTTCCACTATGCCCATTGCACCTTTATATTTTGTAGCTCAACCATTCAATAAGCATTGTGTGCCTTGGTATAGTGCAATTCCACCATGCATAATGTAACTCGGTCGAGTCCTCTCTCACCTCCTTGTACTTTGAACCATAGTATGGTGTACTTCCACTATGCCCTTGCACATTAGAATCATGTAGTCCCAAAAAACACAATGCACGTACCCTATGGTATGGTGCACTTTCATCATGCATTATGCGAATTTGACCCTGGTATGATACACTTCCACCATGCACAATGGGTAGTAGACCTTTGTATAGTGAATTTCCACTATGCACAGTGCACTTTTATATTTTGTAGTTTGACCATGCAATAACAATGTGTGCCTTGGTCTAGTGCAATTCCACTCTGCATAATGTAACTTGGTATAGTGCTCTGTCACCTCCTTGTACTTTGTACCTAAGTATGGTGTACTTCCACTATGCACCTTGTACAGTAGAATCATGTAGTTCCACCATTCAAAATGCACCGTGCCCTATGGTATGGTGGAGTTTCATCATGCATTATGTGAATTTGACCGTGGTATGATGCACTTCCACCATGCAGAATGGGCAATGGACCTTTGTATAGTGAATTTCACTATGCACAGTGCACCTTTATATTAATTAGGTCGACCATGCAATAAGCATTGTGTGCCTTGGTATAGTGCATTCCACTATGCATAATGTTACTTGGTATAGTGCTCTCTCACCGCCTTGTACATTGCACCTTAGTATGGTGTACTTCGACTATGCACCTTGCATATTTGAATTATGTAGTTCAACCATTCACAATGCACTGTGCCCTATGGTAAAGTGCACTTTCATCATGCAATATGCGAATTGGACCCTATTATGATGCACTTCCACCATGTACAATAGACAGTGGACCTGTGTATAGTGAATTTCCAATATGCACAGTGCCCCTTTATATTTTGTAGGTCGACCCTGCAATAAGCATTTTGTGCCTTGATCTAAAGTAATTCCAGTATGCAAAATGTAACTTGGTATAGTGCTCTCTCACCTCCTTGTACTTTGCACCATAGTATGGTGTACTTCAACTATGCACCTTTTACATTAGAATCATGTAGTTCCACCATTTACAATACACCGTGCCCTATGGTATTGTGCACTTTCATCATGCATTATGGAAATTTGACACTGGTATGATCCACTTCCACCATTCACAATGGACAACGGACCTTTGTACAGTGAATTTCCAGTGTAAACAGTGCACGTTTATATTTTGTAGCTCAACGATTCAATAAGCATTGTGTGCCATGGTATAGCGCAATTCCACTATGCAAAATGTAACTTGGTGTAGTGCTCTCTCACCTCCTTGTACATTGCACCTTCGTATGGTCTACTTCCACTATGCACCTTTTACATTAGAATTATGTAGTTCCACCGTTCACAATGCACCGTGCTCTATGGTATTGTGCACTTTCATCATGCATTATGCAAATTTGGCACTGGTATGATGCACTTCCACCATCCACAATGGGCAATGGACCTTTGTATAGTGAATATCCACTATGCACAGTGCACCTTTATATTATTTAGGTCGACCATGCAATAAGCATTGTGTGCCTTGGTATAGTGCATTCCACTATGCATAATGTTACTTAGTATAGTGCTCTCTCACCGCCTTGTACATTGCACCTTAGTATGGTGTACTTCCACTATGCACCTTGCACATTTGAATTATGTAGTTCAACCATTCACAATGCACCGTGCCCTACGGTAAAGTGCACTTTCATCATGCATTATGCGAATTGGACCCTATTATGATGCACTTCCACCATGTAGAATAGACAGTGGACCTGTGTATAGTGAATTTGCAATATGCACAGTACCCCTTTATATTTTGTAGGTCGACCCTGCAATAAGCATTGTGTGCCTTGATCTAATGTATTTCCAGTATGCAAAATGTAACTTGGTATAGTGCTCTCTCACCTCCTTGTAGTTTGCACCATAGTATGGTGTACTTCAACTATGTACCTTTTACATTAGAATCATGTAGTTCCACCATTCACAATACACCGTGCCTTATGGTATTGTGCACTTTCATCATGCATTATGCAAATTTGACACTAGTATGATCCACTTCCACCATGCACAATGGACAATGGACCTTTGTACAATGAATTTCCACTTTTCACAGTGCACCTTTATATTTTGTAGCTCAACCATTCAATAAGCATTGTGTGCCATGGTATAGCGCAATTCCACTATGCCAAATGTAACTTGGTATAGTGCTCTCTCACCTCCTGGTACATTGCACCTTCGTAGGGTGTACTTCCACTATGCACCTTTTACATTAGAATTACGTAGTTCCACCGTTCACAATGCACCGTGCTCTATGGTATTGTGCACTTTCATCATGGATTATGCAAATTTGGCAATAGTATGATGCACTTCCACCATCCACAATGGGCAATGGACCTTTGTATAGTGAATTTCCACTATGCACAGTGCACCTTTATATTATTTAGGTCGACCATGCAATAAGCATTGTGTGCCTTTGTATAGTGCATTCCACTATGCATAATGACACTTGGTATAGTGCTCTCTCACCGCCTTGTACATTGCACCTTAGTATGGTGTACTTCCACTATGCACCTTGCACATTTGAATCATGTAGTTCAACCATTCACAATGCACCGTGCCCTATGGCAAAGTGCACTTTCATCATGCATTATGCAAATTGGACCCTATTATGATGCATTTCCACCATGTACAATAGCTAGTGGACCTGTGTATAGTGAATTTCCAATATGCACAGTGCCCCTTTATATTTTGTAGGTCGACCCTGTAATAAGCATTGTGTTCCTTGATCTAATGTAATTCCAGTATGCAAAATGTAACTTGCTAGAGTGCTCTCTCACGTCCTTGTACTTTGCACCTTAGTATGGTGTACTTCAACTTTGCACCTTGCACATTTGAATCATGTAGTTCAACCATTTACAATGCATCGTGCCCTATGGTAAAGTGCACTTTCATCATGCATTATGCGAATTGGACCCTATTATGATGCACTTCCACCATGTACAATAGACAGTGGACCTCTGTATAGTGAATTTCCAATATGCACAGTGTCCCTTTATATTTTGTAGGTCGACCCTGCAATAAGCATTGTGTGCCTTGATCTATTGTAATTCCAGTATGCAAAATGTAACTTGGTATAGTGCTCTCTCACCTCATTGTACTTTGCACCGTAGTATGGTGTACTTCAACAATGCACCTTTTACATTAGAATCATGTAGTTCCACAATTCACAATACACAGTGCCCTATGGTATTGTGCACTTTCATCATGCATTATGCACATTTGACACTGGTATGATCCACTTCCACCATGCACAATGGACAACGGACCTTTGTACAGTGAATTTCCAGTGTACACAGTGCACGTTTATATTTTGTAGCTCAACGATTCAATAAGCATTGTGTGCCATGGTATAGCGCAATTCCACTATGCAAAATGTAACTTGGTGTAGTGCTCTCTCACCTCCTTGTACATTGCACCTTCGTATGGTCTACTTCCACTATGCACCTTTTACATTAGAATTATGTAGTTCCACCGTTCACAATGCACCGTGCTCTATAGTATTGTGCACTTTCATCATGCATTATGCGAATTTGGCACTGGTATGATGCACTTCCACCATCCACAATGGGCAATGGACCTTTGTATAGTGAATTTCCACTATGCATAGTGCACCTTTACATTTTGTTGTTTGACTATACAATAACAATGTGTGCCTTGATCTAGTGCAATTTCACTATGCATAATGTAACTTGGTATAGTGCTCTCTCAACTCCTTGTACTTTGCACCTAAGTATAGTGTACTTCTACTATGCACCTTGCATAGTAGAATCATGTAGTTCCACCATTCGAAATGCACCGTGCCCTATGGTATGGTGGAGTTTCATCATGCATTATGCGAATTTGACCCTGGTATGATGCACTTCCACCATGCATAATGGGCAATGGACCTTTGTATAGTGAATTTCCACTATGCACAGTGCACCTTTATATTAATTAGGTCGACCATGCAATAAGCATTGTGTGCCTTGGTATAGTGCATTCCACTATGCATAATGTTACATGGTATAGTGCTCTCTCACCGCCTTGTACATTGCACCTTAGTATGGTGTACTTCCACTATGCACCTTGCATATTTGAATTATGTAGTTCAACGATTCACAATGCACCGTGCCCTATGGTAAAGTGCACTTTCATCATGCATTATGCGAATTGGACCCTATTATGATGCACTTCCACCATGTACAATAGACAGTGGACCTCTGTATAGTGAATTTCCAATATGCACAGTGCCCCTTTATATTTTGTAGGTCGACCCTGCAATAAGCATTGTGTGCCTTGATCTAATGAAATTCCAGTATGCAAAATGTAACTTGGTATAGTGCTCTCTCACCTCCTTGTACTTTGCACCGTAGTATGGTGTACTTCAACTATGCACCTTTTACATTCGAATCATGTAGTTCCACCATTCACAATACACCATGCCTTATGGTATTGTGAACCTTCATCATGCATTATGCAAATTTGACACTAGTATGATCCACTTCCACCATGCACAATGGACAACGGACCTTTGTACAGTGAATTTCCACTTTGCACAGTGCACCTTTATATTTTGTAGCTCAACTATTCAATAAGCATTGTGTGCCATTGTATAGCGCAATTCCACTATGCAAAATGTAACTTGGTATAGTGCTCTCTAACATCCTTGTACATTACACCTTCGTATGGTGTACTGCCACTATGCACCTTTTACATTAGAATTATGTAGTTCCACCGTTCACAATGCACCGTGCTCTATAGTATTGTGCACTTTCATCATGCATTATGCGAATTTGGCACTAGTATGATGCACTTCCATCATCCACAATGGGCAATGGACCTTTGTATAGTGAATATCCACTATGCA
>JAUJYP020000290.1:72500-75000 GCA_030674075.2 Linum usitatissimum | reverse complement strand
AAACGTAAATGTGTCCGGTTGAGGGTGCAAACGACCTAATTTCACGACGAAAATCTTGCCACAAACCGCCTTCGGCAGTTTGTCCATGTGTAGATCTCGAAAAGTTATGCGATTTCAAGATAAAAATCGCCTCAATCGGACAACCGAGCACAAAGTTATGGTCGTTCAAAGTTCTCGACCTCAACTAAGGGCGTGGGTCGCGTTTTCTCAACATTGGACTCACCTCGTTTCGAATCGAGCGCGTTCCTCTCGAAAAGTTAGGCGAAATCAAAGAAAAAATCGCCTCGTTCCGACAACCGAGCCCAAAGTTAGAGCAGAGTTCGGAGGAAGGTGTGAAAAAAGCACCCGAGTTCGCACCTGAGGTGCGAAAATGCGCGCTTGGCACACCTGGGGTGCGATTTTGGCACACCCGATGCGAGAAAATGCGAGAAAATGCGCACTGGGGGCACATCCGTGCGCAAAAATGCGAGAAAATGCGCGCCAGGGGCACCCATATGCGCAAAAATGCGCGAAAATGCGCGCCAGGGTGCACGCCCATGCGCAAAAATGCGAGAAAATGCGCACCACAGTGCGATTTTGGCACACCCTTGCGCAAAAATGCGAGAAAATGCGCACCAGGAGCACACATATGCGCGAAAATGCGCGCCAGGGTGCACACCCATGCGCAAAAACGCGAGAAAATGCGAGAAAATGCGCGCCAGGGTGCGATTTTGGCACACCCTTGCGCAAAAATTCGAGAAAATGCGCTCCAGGGGCACACATATGCGCAAAAATGCGCGAAAATGCGCACCAGGGTGCACACCCGTGCGAGAAAATGCACACCCATGCGCAAAAATGCGAGACAATGCGCACCAGGGGCACACCCTTGCGCAAAAATTCGAGAAAATGCGCACCAGGGGCACACATATGCGCAAAAATGCGCGAAAATGCGCACCAGGGTGCACACCCTTGCGAGAAAATGCACACCCATGCGCAAAAATGCGAGAAAATGCGCACCAGGGGGCACACCCATGCGCAAAAATGCGAGAAAATGCGCACCAGGGGCACACATATGCGCAAAAATGCGCGAAAATGCGCACCAGGGTGCACACCCGTGCGAGAAAATGCGAGAAAATGCGCACCAGGGGCACACCCATGCGCAAAAATGCGAGAAAATGCGCACCAGGGTGCGATTTTGGCACACCCTTGCGCAAAAATGCGCGAAAATGCGCAGCAGGGTGCACACCCGTGCACAAAAATGCGAGATAATGCGCACCAGGGGCACACCCGTGCGCAAAAATGCGAGAAAATGCGCACTGGGGGCACACCCGTGCGCAAAAATGCGCGAAAATGCGCGCCAGGGGCACCCATATGCGCAAAAATGCGCGAAAATGCGCGCCAGGGTGCACGCCCATGCGCAAAAATGCGAGAAAATGCGCACCACAGTGCGATTTTGGCACACCCTTGCGCAAAAATGCGAGAAAATGCGCACCAGGAGCACACATATGCGCGAAAATGCGCGCAAGTGCGCACCCATGCGCAAAAACGCGAGAAAATGCGAGAAAATGCGCGCCAGGGTGCGATTTTGGCACACCCTTGCGCAAAAATTCGAGAAAATGCGCTCCAGGGGCACACATATGCGCAAAAATGCGCGAAAATGCGCACCAGGGTGCACACCCGTGCGAGAAAATGCACACCCATGCGCAAAAATGCGAGACAATGCGCACCAGGGGCACACCCTTGCGCAAAAATTCGAGAAAATGCGCACCAGGGGCACACATATGCGCAAAAATGCGCGAAAATGCGCACCAGGGTGCACACCCTTGCGAGAAAATGCACACCCATGCGCAAAAATGCGAGAAAATGCGCACCAGGGGGCACACCCATGCGCAAAAATGCGAGAAAATGCGCACCAGGGGCACACATATGCGCAAAAATGCGCGAAAATGCGCACCAGGGTGCACACCCGTGCGAGAAAATGCGAGAAAATGCGCACCAGGGGCACACCCATGCGCAAAAATGCGAGAAAATGCGCACCAGGGTGCGATTTTGGCACACCCTTGCGCAAAAATGCGCGAAAATGCGCAGCAGGGTGCACACCCGTGCACAAAAATGCGAGATAATGCGCACCAGGGGCACACCCGTGCGCAAAAATGCGAGAAAATGCGCACTGGGGCACACCCGTGCGCAAAAATGCGCGAAAATGCGCAGCAGGGGCACACCCGATGCGCAAAAATGCGCACCAGTGTGCGATTTTGGCACACCAAAATATGGACCCTCGATAAATTTTAAAATCTACTCGAGCAAATTCAAAAGTGCTTGCCATTATATCTCAGGGATATCATAAGGTACCCTCATACCAAGTTTGACAAAGTTTGGACTTGTATTTTTTTTATTACGATTTTTTGAAGTTTTTTCATTAAAAAAATCGTATTAAATAAAATAAAATTCCAAAAATTATAAAATTTGGTTTCCCACATTGTTATATTTCTTACAACATCTGTGCGAAATCTCAGGTCAA